>JAECUM010029203.1:0-63344 GCA_016617855.1 Megalonaias nervosa | reverse complement strand
GCAATATTTTTTTTCTTTTTGAAAAAATGTATCAGAAAAAATAGTTTTGCTGAAACTTCAAAGACAACTGATTATCTTTGAAGCACAGATCATTCTGTATATATACTAAGCAAATAAAAACAAAATTCTGCCTCAGTCAATGTTCTACAATTATTTGATATTGCCACAGCAATAACAAACAGGCATTTATTTGGTCCTTCAAAGAGGGCCTTTAGTGGCACCTTCAATAACACATGCACCTTCATCAAAGCAAGCTAGAGACCTTTGATCAAAGGAAGTCAGCAACAGACTTTAAAAAAAGCATTGTTTCATTTTTCATAATGACTGGAACATATTTATTGTGCTGTGAAAGTTTCCTATTTGCAACAAAAAGTTCATGCTTATGATCACAACCAATGGCGGTGTAAAACCCAAATTAAAGTTACAATATTTTGATACCTGGCTGTCAAGTTAAATGAAGTTGGGACATCTCACAAGAATGCTTGTTAAACTTATTCATTTGTTCACATGTTTTCATTTCCCTATGAACATTCTCATCCCCTTGGTAGCCTGGGCATCATGGTAGTTGTCTCTGGCTGACCAAAATCTGGGACAGTTTAAGTACATGTACATGTAGCATATAAACAACTATACAACCATGTGCTCCTTGGATAATGAATATCAGAGTGAATTGCTTTGTGAAATGTGTTTGTTGACAATGGGATATAGATTAAATGAGGACTACCATGTTTATATATATATATATATATATATATATATATATATATATATATATATATATATATATATATATATATATATACATTTTAATTGTGTTTTCTAATGGGATTTGACTGATATATGAATTTTCTAACATATGATCAAATAATCGACTTCATGGATTCTATTATATATTATTTAATACATTGTGGAGCATACTACACAAATGTAAGTTGTCAATGTACAAGTGTATTTCAGAAAAGTTGTCTTCATTTAATCAAAATTTCCATTTTTTTCTCTGCATAAATCTTAGTCACTGATGACAGGTCATCTCTTAAAAATTGCAGCCCCCCCCTTTCCCATTTATCTAAACATCTGCTTATGTCAACAATATTACCTTGGTCCTGAGGATGTTGAGATAAACGGATAGTACTGTATTATGAAAATGGCAACATTTTTTGAAAATTGGTGACAGAATATTGAGGTTGTCTATTCTTTGGGTGACAACTTTTTTAAAAGCCAGCGCCAACCCTGTTAATGTCTGGTAAATTAAGTTTTTGCAACAGTAATACTTCCACTAATAATGTGACAGAGATAACATTAGTGCATTCCCTGTTGTCATTTCAACAAGTAAAAAGTCTTTGTAGTACTTATGTAGCTCAAAATACTATTCACATATTGAAAAGCTCTCTAAATCAAATAGATGACAAGGAAGACTGCCCTTTATGCCAATGCACTATAAAAATTATTTCAGAGCAAATGACATATGAAACAGCCACACTATGATACTGCCCCACATTGTGAAATTGCACCATTATGATACTGCCCCACTGTATCAAACTGTACCATTATGATAACTGACCCCACACTATGAAATTGCACCACTATGATACTGCCCCACACTATGAAATTGCACCACTATGATATTGCCCCACACTACAAAATTGCACCTCTATGGTAACTGCCTCACACTATGAAATTGCACCACTATGGTAACTGCCCCACACTATGAAACTGCACCACTATGGTAACTGCCCCACACTATGAAACTGCACCCCTATGATATTGCCTCACACTATAAAATTGCACCACTATGATAACTGCCCCACACTATGAAATTGCAATACACTATTATCCTGCCCCACACTATGAAATTGCAACACATTATGATACTGCCCCACACTATGAAATTGCACCACTATAATATTATTCACATTATGAAATTGCACCACTATGGTAACTGCCCCACACAATAAAACTGCCCCACACTATGAAATTGCACCACTATGATATTGCCCCACACTATGAAACTGCACCACTATGGTAACTGCCTCACACTATGAAATTGCACCACTATGGTAACTGCCCCACACTTTGAAATTGTACCCCTGTGATATTGCCTCACACTATGAAATTGCACCATTATGATAACTGCCCCACACTATGAAATTGCAATACACTATGATCCTGCCCCACATTATGAAATTGCAACACATTATGATACTGACCCACACTATGAAATTACACCACTATGATATTGCCTCACACTATGAAATTGCACCACTATGGTAACTGCCCCACACTATGAAATTGCCCCACTATGATAACTGCCCCACACTATGAAATTGCCCCACTATGATATTGCCCCACACTATGAAATTGCACCACTATGATATTGCCTCACACTATAAAATTGCACCACTATGGTAACTGCTCCACACTATGAAATTGCAACACACTATGATATTGCCCCACACTATGAATTGCAACACACTATGATACTGCCCCACACCATGAAATTGCAACACACTATGATACTGCCCCACACTATGAAATTGCAACACACTATGAAATTGCACCAGTATGATATTGCCCCACACTATGAAATTACAACACTATGGTAACTGCCCCACATTATGAAATTATACCGCTATGGTAACTACCCCACACTATGAAATTGCACCACTATGATAACTGCTCCACACTATGAAATTGCACCACCATGATAACTGCCCCACACTTTGAAATTGCCCCACTATGATAACTACCCCACACTATGAAATTGCACCACTATGATAACTGCTCCACACTATGAAATTGCAACACACTATGAAATTGCACCACTATGATTTTGCCCCACACTATGAAATTGCAACACACTATGATAGTGCACCTCACAATGAAATTGCAACACACTATGAAATTGCACCACTATGATATTGCCCCACACTATGAAACTGCACTACTATGGTAACTACCCCTCACTATGAAATTGCAACACACTATGATAACTGCCCTCACACTATGAAATTGACCCACACTATGAAATTGCACCATTATGATATTGTCCCACAACAGGAAATTGCAACACACTATGATATTGCCCCACACTATGAAACTGCACTACTATAACTGCCCCACACTATGAAATTAAACACACTATGAAACTGCAGCACACTATGATACTGCTCCACACTATGAAATTGCCCCATGCTATGAATTTTCCGCACACTGAATTTGCACTACACTATCAATTTGTCTCACTCTGATATTGCCCCACACTGTGAAATTGGCCCACACTATGATATTGCCCCACACTGTGAAATTGCTCCACACTATGAAATTACCACATGCTATGAATTTTCTGCATACTGACTTAGCCCCACACTATCAATTTATCTCACTCTGATATTGCCCCACACTGTGAAATTGTCCCACACTATGAAATTGCCCCACACTTTGATACTGCCCCACACTATGATGTTACCCCACACTATGAATTTTCCACATGCTGAATTTGCCCTACTCTGATATTGCCCCACACTGTGAAATTTCCCCACACTATGAAACTGCCCCAAAACACTGGATGCTCGGCCTGCCTTCCCAAATACATTATACGAATAAATATGTCTCAAATTAATTGTTTACTATCAAAACAATTTATTTTCTTCCAACAGATTTATCTATGACTCAGCATGATTGGTTCAAAACTAAGAGGAATAAATAAACTGCATACATTTCTCCACATAAAATGGCACCAATCATAGTTACCTTGTTTTAATAGTGATGTCTTGACTGTCATGAGGTTGAAAGTACTCAGCAGTCACCACAGCAACAACATAAAAGATTGCTACAACTCCTACCATACTGAAAAGATAATGGTAAATGCTGTTAAATTACCTGCAAGAATTTTTAGAGAAACAAGCCAAGTCTATGTGTTGATGTCCCCCATTAAAACTGTTGAAGAAGTGAAAATTTTATTATGATTTACATTTCTCAAAAAATAATTAACCCTATCACGTTAACATTCGGAAATTTACATCCAATAAGTGTACCTTCCTCCATGAAGGCTGAAAATTTCTTTCTAACTATATAACATACAAATTATAATAGTAGTGTCAATAGGCATTAACTCTTCTGAGATACAATTATAATTATCTCTCTGACTCTCCTAGGTGGCCACCCGTATAATGAACATTCCTTAGTTAAGGTTAAATGGTACATTGATGAACACCACTGCATTTGCAAGGTGGTTCTGGAGAGTTTATTCATAATGTGAACATGTACATATTCTCAGAGAAACATAATTTAGTATAAAAATGTCGTTTCTAAACTGAATATTTCATGTGATTACATTAACATTAGGGAGGTAAGAGGCGGAACTATGAATATAATGGGAGAACTATGAATATAAAGGGATAACTATGAATATGAGGGATAACTATGAATATAAAGGGATAACTATGAATATAAAGGGATAACTATGAATATAAAGGGATAACTATGAATATGAGGGATAACTATGAATATAAAGGGATAACTATGAATATGAGGGATAACTATGAATATAAAGGGATAACTATGAATATGAGGGATAACTATGAATATGAGGGATAACTATGAATATGAGGGATAACTATGAATATAAAGGGATAACTATGAATATGAGGGATAACTATGAATATAAAGGGATAACTATGAATATGAGGGATAACTATGAATATGAGGGATAACTATGAATATGAGGGATAACTATGAATATAAAGGGATAACTATGAATATGAGGGATAACTATGAATATAAAGGGATAACTATGAATATGAGGGATAACTATGAATATGAGGGATAACTATGAATCAAGCAACATGTAACTGCCTTGAAGCTTCAACATGAGGGCAAGGAGAAATTTAAGTGTCTTCCTTACTGAAGAAAAAATCAGGATGAAAGCTTTAAACCAGTGTCCATAACAAGCTTGTACTGGTATCAACAAGAACTGGTGGACATTTGGGCAAGAGCCTCACAGCCAACCAAATTCAGTTCTGTTAATGCAAAGCCAAGTTCTGAACATAAAAGCCATGAAAAGTTGACTGTGCATGCCAGTCAACAGTCTTGAATTGAATTGAATGCCAGGCTTTCGGGTTTGGCTCAAATATAATGTGCTGAAATCTTCAGGAGGAATATCTGATCCTGTGATATCGGTGAACAGAAATAAATCTCGCAAATTTTCCAGGAGACCAAAGGTTATAGTGTGATGTCCTGCTGTCACTCCTTTACCCGGAAAGTTTGATGGCCCTGACAAATACCTTTCAGTGATTTTAGATCCAAGATCTACAAGAAAAAGCTGATGATACCCTCCTGATTACCTAAGGACAACAAATATTTCCTGGCCATGAACCCCAGCTACATCATTAAACAACCAAACCATCTGAGTGCAACAACCAAACCATCTGAGTGCAACAACCAAACCATCTGAGTGGAACAACTGAATCATCTGAGTGCAACAAGCGAACCATCTGAATGAAACTGCAGATAGTTCAGGTTAATCAAACAGATATACAACTCACTCATTCTGCAAGCCAAAGCCAAGGATATAAAAAAAATATCTTGTATAATAACAGCTGCAGCAAGGTCTTGGACAAAGGATCAAACTTTGAGAACATGAGCTAAGAAAGAACCAAGAAGGGATTCCATTTTGGCAACAGTGACCTATTTCTAAAATGAGGGTGTAATACTATCAAGCTACATCCTATTTCCAAGTTTCATGATTCCAAGTTTAAAAGTATTATACAGTAGCTCAAAACAAAATAAATGTGGTCATGAGTTATGCAAAAACTTAACATAAGCCTGTTAAATGTGCCATGTAGGTCATAGTGACCTTTTTTGTAATGGTTTGGTATAGAGATGCATAACATTACTTAGTTTGATGATTCTGTCATAGAAAGTGCTTGAAACTGAATGCAAGTCAGTGAAGTGTGAAATATGGGTTACAGTGACCTACTTTTAAGACAATGGTACAGTACTCATCAAGACGCATGACCCAGAATCTAGGTATAATGGTATACATACACGTTGCAAAATACACATTTGGTCATAAGCCAAACACAAAAACAAAAACATTTAAAATATGATATGTAGCTCACAGATATATTCTGTTGTGGTTTGTGTATAGTAGTAATATTTTTTTTATTTGGTTTTTGTGGGGTTAACACAATTTTTCAGTACATGATAGGCTATACATGGCAGCCAGGATATCTGGTGAACAAAGAACCAGAAAACACCCCAAGAAGAACATCAGGAAACTACTGACAAGCTTTCTGTCATACCTATGCCATTGGAGCAGTGACTCAAACTCATGTGGACAGAGGTGACATGTGTGAGTGATTGGTGAAGTTGAGTATCCTAAGACCACTTGGCCACCCCAGACCCCTGGTACCAACAGAGATACATACAATCATCGAGTTTGAACAAAGCTTGAGAAATAAACTTAAACAAAGCATTGAACCAAAGTCAGTGAAGCATGAAATATAGGTGATGAGGGTAGAGTACTGCTTAGGGTGCATTCCATCACCAAGATTCATGAGGTATAATAGTACTTATACAATATCCAACAAACTGAGGTAAATGCAAAAACTTAACCAAGAATGTAAAATTAATGTACATGTGCATACAAAGTTAGTCCCTCAACCCCTTCCCTGGGGTACATGTACAAAGTTAGTCCCCTCAACCCCTTCCCTGGGGAACACTTATATACAAAGTTAGTCCCCTCAATCCCTTCCCTGGGATACATGTACATACAAAGTTTGTCCCCTCAACCCTTCCCTGGGGGTACATGTACATACAAAGTTAGTTCCCTCAGCCCCCTCCCTGGGGGGTACATGTACAAAGTTAGTCCCCTCAACCCCTTCCCTGGGGGTACATGTACATACAAAGTTAGTCCCCTCAACCCCTTCCCTGGGGGTACATGTACATACAAAGTTAGTTTCCTCAACCCCTTCCCTGGGGGTACATGTACAAAGTTAGTCCCCTCAACCCCTTCCCTGGGGGTACATGTACATACAAAGTTAGTCCGTTCAGCCCATTCCCTGAGGATCAGTGCTGTGAAACTCAACGATACAATGATACATAGCAATAAGATTTTCCAGTTCAGAACTGGGGGGGGCGAGGGGGGGCATATTGATTATCAGATCAGCATAATTATCATTTAAGACTAATTATAACCATAGGAAATCTTCCATGCTGATATGACTATGTTCAGGATTTTCAAGGCTGCTATGGTACCAAAAGCCACTGGGCAAGGTCAAAACTGGAAATTTTGACCCCTGCCTCAAATGTTCTATAATAACGCATAAGATGAAAAATCTTAGAATGGTTCACTTGAGTTTTTACTTAAATTCTACAAAAAAAAAAAACTGATTTTTTTTTCATATTCATTACAAATTATCAGCAAGTGACAGAAAAATCTACTTTCCCAGCAAAACCACCTGTCCTGGGCTGCTGGGCAATGGATTCTTCCTGAACTATGGTCCCTTCCCACCTTTTGTGGATATGAATTTATGTCAACAAGCATAAAATTATTGTCTGACAAGTTGCTTAATGCTGCTCACTGTCTCCTTTGATGAACTCTGTCACAATCATTGTCAGCTCATTATCATGTTAAATTGTTTGGCTGATAATTTCAACAGTGCTGCTGTCGTACTTGCTTGTAAGTCAAGTCAAACTGTAACCAACATAGACCCTTATCTGCCACGACTTAATGAACCAGCAGACCAGGGTCTATGTTGCTTGTTCAACTGATTACTCCTAACAACCTGTATGTACCCAGATTTGCCAGTGCATCATGCAACAGCATATCTTGGTATGTGCATCCTGCAGCTGGACATAACTTATAATCAAGTGTATATTGTGCATTCTCAATATTTATGATTAACTCTAATATTTATTTTTTTAATTAAATAGAGACATTTAATGATTATAATTACATATATCAGCCCATAGCCTTTAATAACTTCAGAAAATATTGTTTTCAGTAGATATAAAATATATTACGAGTAAGGCACAAGTACTATAAACTAGTCACCTGGGATATTTAAGGAAGTCAATTCTCTTTGGAAAACAAAGCGGCAATACAAGAAGTGTTGATGTGACCATGATGGTTGTAATCCGGTTCATGTACCATGGGCTCTCATGACAGAAGGTGTTATATGCTACAGACAGAAAAACTGAAAAGAAAACAATTTTAACTAGAGCTGCCATGACAGATCATCATTCTTTTTGTTGCATATTTCTTCTTCCCCCTTTCTAAACCATAAGACATAGGGAGGGGGAGAAAAACCCTAAATTCATTATATGATTGTGTTACTAAACTTTAAACAACAAAAACAATTTTTTAAAAAAAAGAAAAAAAAAAAGAAAAAATCTTCGACCCCATTCCAGAGACCCAATGAAAAAGTCACAAAATTTACAAACCTCTTACAGATGGTCACATGGGCATAGAATGAACAAGTTGTGGTGAATTTCACCCAGTGGTTTTGGAAGAGATAGTTACAGACAAATGGACAGTGGGCATCATAATATCAATGTCTAAAACAAAATAATTAGCAACTGTAAAAATATCACAGAAGGCACATTATCACAGAACTAATTAAATGACTAAAAAGACAATAAATGTAATTAATAAATGTATTTACCCTGCAAGAAAGAAAACAAAGAACAAAATTTAATTAAATGTAATTAATAAATGTATTTACCCTGCATGAAAGAAAGCAAAGAACAAAATTTAATTAAATGTAATTAATAAATGTATTTACCCTGCATGAAAGAAAACAAAGAACATAATTTAAAGGGACCAAAGATTACAGCTGCACAAGCTATGGTTGCTAAAATATGTCCACTGACTCTTGAGTTAAATTTTCACAGGAAACTAACTTTTGATGATACTGATTTGAATGGAGATAGCTTTAACCAAAATATGTATATATATATATATATATATATATATATATATATATATATATATATATATATATATAAAGAATTATAAATATATACCAAACAGAACAGAAAGTGCTATCCCTGGATTCTATTGAAGAATGTTTGATAACAGTAGGCAGAATTAATAATTTAATACAAATAATATTATCATACAGGCTAGAGAATTTTAATTCGTACACTACGGAGATTCGAACCCAGGTCCGCGAGTAAACGGCACCCATCGCCTTGCCTGCACACACCAGTCCATATCCCGTCACGACTAAGCACTATTATCAAGCATTCTTCTATAGAATCCAGGAATAGCACTTTCTGTTCTGTTTGGTATATATATTTATAATTCTTTGTAATAAATCCTATATACCTTGATTTCTTTCATAGGAATCTGGAACGACTGTGTAGATATATGAGAATTAATTACTAGGTCGTCATGCGAGTGTGTCTGCTACACATGAGTTCATATAACACCGATTCAGTACCATCATTTTTTGGTGATGCGTGCTTAGTCGTGATGGGATATGGGCTGGTGTGTGCAGGCAAGGCAATGGGTGCTGTTTACTCAATCATAAGTTTTAAATAAAACCATCACAACTGTGGCAACATATTTGTTTTCATCTAAAACCTACTTCCAGTGTAGAAAGAAGACTGGGGCGGTGTCGTTCCACAGTAGCTAGAAGTGTCAAAGATGCTCAGTAGAGCCATGTGTATCTCCTATGGCTGACTAGGCATGGGCACGATCGATGATTTAAAAATGAATTGCAGATGACTTAAGGTGAAAAAGAGTCTAAATTATTTGATGACATAAAAATGAAACATTCAGCAAATTGACATATAGTGTGGTGTACATGAATCAATCTGCTTTCTTCCAACTAACGTACCTGATTGTACCTTACTGTCTCTTGTGGCAAAGAGATATCATCTATGTAAAAGATGGTCATCACAGCAGACATATTTGATAAATGAATGGCACCATATGAATTTCAAGGCAATTAGATATGGTGAAAACACTATATCAACATAGCCGAAAATTCTGGAAGAACAGCATGGACAAGACTTATTTTGAAGATCGCCACCATAGTGCAATTATAGTAGATGTCAAATCAACGCCATTTTCATTTGGAACAACTAGTCATCATAAAAAGTCTTCCAATGTTACTATGACCATTGATTTAGAAGGACTGGCCATACTGACCATCAGATCGGCACCATTTTCATTTCAGACCAACTAGAAACCATAAGAAGTTTTTTTTGGGTGAAAACTTCACATTGATACAACCATCCATTCACAAGGAATAGCAATAATAAAAATTTTCAAAATGGCTATGGTGGTGGCCATATTGGATGTCTGAGTGGCATCATTTTGTTTAGAACCAACCAGACAAATGGATGAATGTGTGTGTAAAGTTTCATAGCAATCCTTAATGTAACTTAGGAGGAGTAATGACAGCAAATTTGTGCTTACTGATGGATAGACAATGGATAACAGACAAGAGCCCATCCCTTAAGTTCTTCTGGTCTCTGACCCATAGCAAGATAAGTCATTTATTGATCATTGTTTGGTGCAAATACTAATTATGGTCCTAATTGATAGATT
Organism: Megalonaias nervosa; assembly: GCA_016617855.1. NCBI lineage: Eukaryota > Metazoa > Mollusca > Bivalvia > Unionida > Unionidae > Megalonaias > Megalonaias nervosa. The sequence goes on along the minus strand of JAECUM010029203.1, from coordinate 52,783 downwards.
ATATATGACTGTGAAACTGAAGACTGACCCTTTGTTTGGCCAACTTTTATAACCTGGCTGTTCACACTTCGAAACAATATCTGAATTAAACAGTTGCTCAGCTTGTTGAGATTAAAAAAGCCCACTTATGTGAGAGGCCTGTGATGAAGATGGAATGACAAGAAGTTTAATGTAGCTACTGTTAGTAACAAATGAACCAAAACTTTACCTGCCTCTACAGACAAGTTTTGTCAGTTTTGAATTATGTCTGACTCGAATGAAAAGGGACATAACTCATATCTCTCCTGAAAGATGAACTTTTTCATTCGATTTATAGGAAAATAATTACATGCAGATATCTAATTATACCTTTCATACTGGTACAAAAGGTGATTGCAATTTCTACTGTGACTACATGACTACTTCCCCCACCAACCAGCAGATGAATTGACCTATGACAAAAACTGCCTAGCTTTTAAATTTGAACCCGAGTTGCAATGAACGTGTCATTATAGTATGGTGAATACATGCATGATAAAAAGAAATGATTACAAATCAAATGACAAGATGTCAAACAAAAGTTTAATTTGCATACATACAGCAGTCAATGCTGATAAGCTCTAGTGACTGCTTAAAGCTAGAAGAAACAAATGTCTGGGTTAGTTAACACAGGCTGCCTACCATGAAAAGCAATTACACATGTCTTTTACATAACAAATTCATAGTGAGAGGAGGCGATGAATTAGAATGGCCATTGTAATCAGGAGGCCATTATGAAAAGGTGACCTTTAGAACAAGTTTAACTGGAGCTAGTTAAACCAATTTAAAGACTTTCTACTATTTAATGGCATATAGCAGGGGTGCACAACATACAGCATGCCGCTTGCCATCACATTTTGTGCAGCCCATGGCACATATCCTTAGTTTAGGCATGTGCATTTATGTTTTGTTAGACACAAAACTTTAGCAGTGCAACCCACTTACTTCCAGTCAAGGTCAATTCTGGTCCATGTAAACCTCTGAGTTGTGCACCCCTAGTGTATAGCCATAAAAGAATTTATAATGCAGTAGAAGGGGTATGTGAGTGGCTGGTAATCATCAATTATTTCAATACTTGCCCACTCCCATCACTTTCTTACCTAGACTCCGACTAACAGAACCCATGGTATATCACTCTCAATTTTTTTACTACTGATGCTAGTATGCCTATCGTTTTATACAGGGCTTTACAAATACACTTGATTGACACCGAAACAAGCTCAACTATGACTCAGGCAAGCTCAAGTTTGCAAAGTACTTGCTCACAAGCAAGTCCAAAAAATTTTGAGAGAGAAAAATGGATCATGTTCAGTTTGTAATGCCTTATTTCCACAAATTTTCTACCCTGCAATCTTGCCACAGTACATATATCAGTACTTTTATTTAATGTTTTTCCACATTCTCATATTACACAACCGGCAACAGTTTCTTTGATCTGTTAGTCCTTTATTTCAATGACATATGCACTCAGACATAGTCTGTCATTTCCATCTTGTAGTTAGGGTCAAGATCAGTCTCAGATTTTCTCGTACAGATGTGAAAATGTGAATATTTACTATTTAAATAAAGTTTTGACAAATAAGGAACAAATATTTATATTTGAACTTATTAGTTACATTTTTAACATAATATTTATATGTATCAAGGATTCACAGATTTTCAAGTCTTAACCCAGCTTTGGGATGTTTGTGAACTTGCTGAACTTGAAGTCAATGGCTTGTCAAAGGTTGTGTTGATGCATGTTGCCAATTTCAACATAAGTGGGTGATATTTGTTAACATTATAACTTGTGATTTCTTTGATAAGTGTCTTTAGAAATAAAAGGCACTAATCTCTAATGATTAACCATCTGGATTTCTTTAAAACCATGATTGGTATACTGAAAATTTAGCAGCCGCAAGCAGTGTTTATGATCTGCTGTTTAAGTTATAATTACAGGAGACAGATACATACTTACTGTTTTGGCATTAAATTAACAGATAAAAATAAAAATGTTCTTCGCTAAGTAAATAGTTAAATAAATTTTCATAAATCTTTCTGTTGTGAGTATAAATAAACCATTACAATCTAGCTTTCATTAGTGTCGATGTAGCTTAAGAAATGAATCTGCTATCTTAGCAAGGCAAAAAGAGGAAACCTGACAAAGTTTCTACAAACAAATCTAATAAACCTGTTTCAAAGAAAAATGACCCATCTATGATGCTATGCAAGAAACTTCCAATCATCATGGATTAATGAGTATCCCTGGCTCGAGCATGATACAGAAAATGATTGAATGTTTTGCGGCCATTACAGAAAATATCCAAAACTGCTCAAAGCAAAACCAGGATAGCAAGCCAACTCTTTCTCTCTCTCATCTAGCTATTTCTAAAACCCTTTTCACCCGTCCATGCATCTATCTGTACAAATGTGTGTCTTTGCTCTTCTAACTATATTTGCATTATCTGCATTCTAATGCTTTCTCATCTATGTACATGTATTATTTACATTATTTACAAATATCTATTCTGATAACTTTAAATATTGGTATATGGGTTTATGGTGCAAACAAATATAGAAAGAAAACCAAAGTTATTTATTTGTAAAATAAATACAACTCAACTTCCTTAAAATATCCCATAATTTATTTTACAGCATTTTTTTCATCAGGTTGGGCTGTTATGTTTGGGGCAAGCTCAAATCTCCCAAAGCCAAGTTCAATTTTCCAATCAGCTTGCCCAGAGCAACCTGACTTTCATAAAATTTTTAAAGCCCTGGTTTATATGCTACTTATACTACACTTTTGTTTTAATGGAAGCATACAAAATATATAATGCAGGAAATACTAAATCTGAAAAGGCACATCTACACAACATGCTCGATATGAATACCAAGTCTGGTTCAGTTTGAGAGCTATGCTCTGGTAATGAAAATGTTTACTGACAGACAGACACATGGTCAATGTGACAGGTATATCACCCTTTTTACATACTGAAAGGATGACAAGAAATAAATATGGTAGTGATTATTTTGTCTATTCTGACTTACATTCCTCCCACTGATCTCCGATGATGATCAAAAACGTGATGCAGGTTCCAAAGCAATATGCAGTCAGACAGATGGCACTTGCTCTCTGGGCATTCTGGCCGCATACTGTTAAGACTGTATCTTGATACGTGCATGTTTTCTTCAGGTCCGAGCAATAGGCTAATATCAAAAGAGCACACAGGACAAATACTACAAAAACCTGAAATTAACAAGATTAACATCACTGCTTATATGTCTGTCTGTCCGTCTATCACATGCAGTAACACCTTCTAACATGTGAATAAACTTTACTTTCAATTAGGATTCTTTATCTTTTTACCTCTGGTCAAAAGAAGGGCCACCAGCTGCAGTTGGCATCAGTGATTCTGCTCTATTACATAATTAAGGTATATAATGTGAGATCAAAAACAGACCAAGTCCAACAAAGTAGACTAAAATGTACAGAAAATGCCTATAATAAAATTTTTTATAACTCCAAACACAATGATTGGATTCAGTCAAAATTTTCATTTTAATTTTCACAAAATGTCTGTAACACTTTACAATGTTGGCGTCATCTGTAAAGATTTTCCTATGCACATAATAGTCATTTTGAATAGTCCTATATGTAGGCACTAATACAACAAGGTTGACTTGGAAGATTACTGACCAAGGGTCTCAGTGACTATGACCTTTGGTTAAGGTATGCAGTCTTGAACAACACTTAATGTGCAGAAATCATTCATTTCTTATCATACATACCATGACTATGATCTATGCTATTCAACAAATAATTTACCTAGAATACAAAGTTAAAAATGTAAAAAGAACTTATGGTATTGTGAATTAATCCTAAATAATTATAGAATTTCTAACACAAGTCCTAATGATTAGAGTTCTGAATAAACTTTAGTGGTATCCCAAAATAAATCCAACACTGGAAGTGTTGATGCACCTGTGATGGCCTGTGTCATGTTGATGTGCCAACAGTCTTTGTTTCATCACAATAACACAATCCAAGAATATATCCTTATTTGAATTTCACTATAAATCCAAGCCTTTATTTCCAAGACTGTTATTTATTAGCACTTTGTATTTCTCAAGAAGAATAACTTGAATTAAAATACTTGGAATAAATAAATTTCAGTCCAAATGAAATACTTGACAAAACAATAATATAACTGATTCTGCTCCGATATTACAGCATTAATGAATAATTTCTGGATAAACATGATTATATAGTCCACTACCTGACCTCAGGTCACAATTAGCATTTTCTAAAAAAAAATATTACCTAATGGAAAATTTCATTCTGGAAGGTTCCAAATGTTTACAAGATAAAATCTGAGTTATAATTTGAAGGTGTATTACCAAAATTATAATTTAAAATGTGGTAAACAACAGGCAGACCGGGTGTTTCTTGGAGAATTTCCAATGTTCTAGACTCAGATTGAGATAAACATGTTGTTTACAAAACCAAAATAAATTATTCAGATCAGGTAGAAAATGAACTTGATTTTGGACAAGGTCAAGTCCAAATACAATTATCAATAGCATATAATGAATAAAAACAAAAGTACCAAACAATGAAAATTAAACATTCATACCAATGGTCAAAAACCTGAAACTTTTGAAACCATTGTCTCTCAGTTGCAGCAACTTTCACTTTGACCTTTGAACACCCAAACCAATAGGCTTCTACCTTACCATAAATGCAAACTAACCATAATATCTGTAATGATGATGTAATGTCACTGTGCAGAAAACATTTTTTTTCTCTCAGTAACAATGAGCTTCACCTTTGATCTTTTGATGCAAAAATCCATAAATGTCTTGTTTAGCCCAACTGCAACGTTTGTTTGCAGACTATGATGTCAAACTAATGTTACTGAGCAGGAAAACATTTTTCTTTCTTCTGAAACAGTGACCTTTTGAGCAAAAAATCGTCACACTTTTTTAATTATCCCAACTCAAGCTATCCAGAGTCCACCACAGGTTTGTGATGGAGAACTAATATTATTCTGAGGAAACCACTTTACTTCCTTCATGTCACAGTGACTTTTACCTCTGACCTTTTGATCGTTAAATCAATAGGCTTTTTCCTTGCCATAAGCAAAAGCTATCCACAACATTTGGTCCAGGTATGTTTTAGAACCAATATTAATGTACCAAAAAAAATTTCTTATATTTATTAGTGATCCTGACTTTCAATCTTTTGAACCCAAATTTGATAAGCTTCTTCTTTACCCATGTGCAAGCTATCAACAAAATCTGATACAGGTATGTAATATATAACTGAAGACCATGGTACTTGATGTTTCAAGATTCTAGACAAGCAGTTCCAATCAATTTAAACAATCCTGAAGTTTTAAAAAGTTTGTATTCTTTTAAATATTGTAACACCCTGCAGATTCCATCTGTAAGTAGAACCAAGAATGGTCTACAATTTTTGAGGTATGATCAGCAAACTTTGAAAGTCTAATGAAATTTTTACTGACACAGATTGTAACCAGTTTAAATCTCATTTAAAAACCTGGGGGACAATTTTTGTAAATGTTTAGTTTGTAAAATAATGATCTTAATGCAGATAAAACAGTAATATATTTTATGCCTTCAGCATTTGAGCTTAATTGAATTTTAGTTTTAGCTTGCTTTATCTTCATGTACATACCTTATATACTTGCATATAAGTTGACTCCAACTGCAAACCCAGACATGCCATCACATAATGTGCTAGCAGATCTGGGTCTATGCAGTTTGTCTGGAGTACTCTGTAAAACAAACAACATAGACCGTAATCTGTTGGCACATTATGTGACAGCAAATCAGGGTCGGTTGTTTGCAGTTGGACTTACCTTATAAGCAAGTACATATGGTAAGTTGGTTTTGGTGAATATCTCCAATAAGCTCATGTTTCTTGTTTTAGGTAATCAAATACTGACTCATGATGAAAACTGTTTATTGTCTATTTTACACTCATTCCCCTTACTTGTGTTTTTTGCAGGATGCACAACTACATGCATCCCCCTAAGAATAAGTGAGCAAATGGAAATCTGACACTGGTGTAATGAAATCGTAATATTCAAAAATAATAACAAATCTCAGTCTGATCGTCTAAGCTCTTGCCTTCTTAATCAATATCATAGTCAGGCATTTACAAAGCGACTTTTTGTAACTGAGCAATTAGATGCTTTCATTGATTATTTAGTTATTAAAAGCGTTTTATCAACTGCACTAGGCAAGGTTGTACAATGGCAGGCATGCAGTTTTCAGTATTCAATGGTAAAGTCTCTGCTAGTACATGCATTTTGCACTATTCAGTGGTAATATCTCTGCTACTACATGCAGTTTTCAGTATTCAGTGGTAATATCTCTGCTACTACATGCATTTTGCACTATTCAGTGGTAATATCTCTGCTACTACATGCAGTTTTCAGTATTCAGTGGTAATATCTCTGCTGTTACATGCAGCTATAACACATTGTAAAGTATGCCACTGTCATAAAACACGATGATTGACACAGAGCTGATAATGAAGACAAGAGTCTCAAGAACTGATATCACTCACCTGGCTTACACAATTTAACAGTGGGTCATTTAACTAAGCAGATTTATTTAGTATCGTAAGAATGCAACCAATGTAAATTATCACCCAAACATTGTATCATGTTGGTTTCCCTATTTTACAAGTCTGATAAAAATTCTTTCCGAAGATAAAGGCATAATTATTATGTATGGTCTCTTGCCCATAATCAAAGTCATCCAAAGTCTTTGAAAGTGAAATCAATGTCATCCAACGTCTTTTAACGTGAAATCAAAGTCATCCAAAGTCTTTGAAAGTGAAGTTCACACACAAAACTTTTGTGGTCTACAGAGCTGCATGGTTTTCACAGAAACTGAGATTATAATTCTGGGGGTGGAAAGTGGTGGTGTTAAGGACATTGGTTTCATTATTCTTGTTAATTAAATCTCAAAGTCTTTCAGAGGAAAAGTATACTGGGGAAGTAAAAACTTCCCAAACAATTTTGAGTTATGGCACTGAATATATGAAACAATATTGCACAATAATGCAAAATACATGGGATAATACAAATGGCAAATGTTTCAGGCACTTTAACATGGCAATGCAAGTAATAGTCCAATTCTATTTCACTAAATATATGAAATGCCCAAAGAATTAAGAATTTTGCATGTGGCAAATATTTTATGAAAAATTCTCTGCAAAAAATGTATAATCTTAGATTTTGATTTTTATAAGAAAAATGTTTTTAATGGAGCAAAACCAATATTATAAGCACGAAATATGTTTTATTGGAGCAAAATCAATTGTATAAAGAAGCACAATTACTTTCAAACAAATAACAATAATGTGTAATGAAATACTGATCCTTAATTAGGACTCTATATAGTATATGCCATCCTGCAATTGTACATTTTCTCTAACATTTCAAGCTTCTTAAGTTATAAATTTCTCATATGTATAATGCTACTCATTTTTGCAAATGGTTCTGTTGAAATTTATAAATTTTGTATTCTGCCCAAAATTTTTTTTGCAATAGTTTGCATATTTTTTGCAAGAAAAAGAACTCTGAGTAACCAAGAAATGCGATTCTCAATGTTTAATATCATGGGTTACATCCCTTATCTCTATGGAGGGGCCAGGTGTATGAAAGGAAATAAAACCTGACTATACTGCACAAGATACAAGATCATCTCATTATTATGAGTGGATATGGCTGGCTGAACACGTAATACAATCCTAATAAAGTCATATCAGAAATATTGCTTTCAGAGTGATAACAATCTTAGCCAGTCAGATGCAAAAGCACCTAATTAATTTAATCTTTCTCATTACTGAGTGATAACATGCTTAGCCAGTCAGATGCAAAAGCACCTAATTAATTTAATCTTTCTCATTATTGAGTGACAACATGCTTAGCCAGTCAGATGCAAAAGCACCTAATTAGTTTAATCTTTCTCATTATTGAGCTCATCAACAAATCCATATTTTATGTTTGACTCAAATCTAATCAGAAAAATGGCTTCCAGTATGGTAACAAGAGAACGTTGATGGATGGATGGGTGGGTGAGGAACACCAGATAGGGTCATACAATAAACTCATTGGCCTTATGGCCAGATGACCTAATAAAGAACTTTTATCTTCATTAATTATAATTATTTATCTATTCAAGCCACTGTTCTCATATAAACCTACCACATTCAAAGCTGAAAATCTCCCTTTAAAAAATGCCTGATGAGCGATTCCACCTCTGTTTAAAAATCCTAAAGAAATGACTGCAGCGAATATTTACCCATGCTATGCCAGCTACTGAGGTGAATGAGCCCCCCACCTCCACATGAAACAAGCATTGCAAGCTGCCTTCAAAATCTGAAACTACAACAAGCATGTGCAGCCCATGGCCTGATTTTATATGGTTACATCATATTGTGTGGCTTGAAAATGGCTATCAGGCCCACACTCTGGAGGAAGTTTCACATGCCCAACCTAGAACCTCTCACATCAAAACCAGACACATATACTGTAAAACTAAAAGGTCCAGACCTATTAGCTGGCCAATAAGTGGCCACAGTGGTATCGTGATCGCTACAAATGCAATTAATAAACATTTATCCTGTACTGAATACAATGCAGTACACATAAATATGGACCCTGAAATCCTGCTTACAGCCTGAATGAGTATAGCCACCAGAAGTCCTCCTGCTCGTTCATAGGCCTGAGGAAAATTCAGAAGTCCTGCACCAAGAGCTGCATTCACAACCAGAAACACTGAAGCATACCATGAAGTTCCTAGGAAATATATGAGAACTTAGTAATAGATTGGCTGAATAAATGATAATTCAATCCTTAAAAAGTTAAAAACTATAAGATGAACCTCTCTCTTGTTTTTTCATATATGTACTCGGTAATTTAGGCGATTCCTAGAAATTCATAATCCCTGAAGAATTCTTCCAGTTCAATAGGCAATTGCCAAGTGGAAAAATGATAATATTCACAGTTTGAATATAGCTGCATGTAGTATCAAAAATGCTTATGAATTCTATTAAAAAGAATGTGATTTACAATATTATTTAGTATATATACAAGTTACCACAGGGTACATTTAAACAACAAAGGGATATTCTTTTGCAACTGCAGGGCATGTTACCTATGACATAATTTTGAATATTTTTTGTTTTTTCTAAATACACTGAAAAATAGAATCACTGCTCTATTATAAAACAAGATGCCAAAGTGGGCTTGAAAAGGATCATCTGATCAAGATCAACATACTCAAGGCAATTTTGTCTAATGAGATAAGCATTTTGAATATTTACCTAATGTTAAATACTTTTCATTATCTTTACATTGTTATTAAAAATAAAGGACTGATAATACAAAAAGATATGTTATGTTAATAAATATTTAAAAAACTGCATTGAAAAGAGAAAGACAGGCAATGTTTCAGAATTTTCAGTACCAACCATAAATGTTCTTTCTACATGGACACTATGATAGCTATCAATTTACAGACGTGTGGAAGATGACTCTCAGTCATGCGACTGTTCTGACTGGAAGAAGACCAGTATGGCTGTCTCCATTACAAAAAATCATAATGTTTGCCAAACCTCTTTGTGTCACTCATCACTTTATGCAACCTGTTAATTAGAATGCAATTACTTGATTCTATTTCTATGCCATTATCTGATGTGCATAAAATGCAATATCAAATTACCTATTTTAGATCTTATCCTGGATTTCTCAGTTTGTATGCACCTAAGCACTTAATTTCACCTTTTCAGAAATATGCTTTTTTAATAGTGAAACCACTCATTATTAATTGAAACAATAGTTATTTTAGCAAAGCATGGATATCAAATAACAATGATATATGCTCTCATACACTTTGTATGCTTTCAACCAAACTGACTCATGTTGGAAAGGTCATGTATTAAGTCCCTTGTTTTGATGCACTTCACATGAGTCTACCTTTGACCCAGGGAAAATATTACTGCAGTAGCACATAGAAAGCACAAGTTTATAGGAAAAATGACAAACTTTTTCCGCATTCCAAAAGATTCTCTTAGGTGTATCATAATTGGGGTTTTGAGAGAAATTTTATATCAAAAGCTACTGTAGCAGAACTCCCTGGGCTACACTACCCCAAGTCTCGATATCTCTGGTTCTTTAGGATAGGTCTTTGTATTTGGAGTGATACCCCACTGTATCTGTCTTAGGACTGGTGCTCCAGAGTGTGACAGATTTCTACCCCTGCAGGATACCAATTATTCCTGGTTTCTTGTCGCCGACTGGGTTGTTGACAGAGTCACTGAGGTATCCTCCTGGGTCATCAAATGAGTCGCTGAGTCATCGAATGGGTCATCCTTCTGGGTTGCCAACTGGGTCACTTACTGGGTCATCGACTGGGTCATTGAGTCACTGACTGTGTCATCCTCTGGGTCGCAGATGAGTCGCCGAGTCATCAACCTGGGTTGGCAACTGGGTCATCATCTGTTCACTGACTGTGTCGTCCTCTGGCTTATCCTTCTTGGTCGTTGACTGGGTTGTGGTCATGCATCTTTACTTGCTCAAGTTCGACAAAAAGAGACGAACAGTGCGAAAAGATGAGAGAAGTGATATCTTCAGTTAAACTGTGTATTGTCGCAAGGTCACGATTCTAAGATTTTCACACTTCTTGGACTAGCCTTGTAGCACCTGTATTCTGGTCGACCCAAGACCCTGTCCCTCCACTTTTGAGATTCCCCTGCCTGGCCCTTTCCTGTTCAGCGAACTACAACCAAATGTGCTTACTCTGGTGGGGTGGTTATGCTGCCTGTACAAAACTTTTAGGCAGATTCCGTCTGGATTTTATGTGGATTCAGGGTGTATTCCACTTAAAAACCACAAATTTCAGATGGACTTTAGGTGGACTGGGAATAAGGTGACAGACTGAAATCCATCTAATAGTTAGGCGTACTATTTCTCTATCATTGTTAGACAGAAAAGTTCTGATTGTTCAGTTCATTTTCCTACTGTAAGACACATTTTGGACTTAGACTGATTTTAGCAGAAATGTTAGGCATAATTTTGAACTTATATCAAAAAAATAAACAAGCATAGATGAATCTTTGGACTTGATCTGATGTTTACTCTGAGAAATAAGTTTTTTTGTTTCCTATTAAAATATGCTCTACAAAAATCATACCCTAGTGAAAATGTGACTGAAATTACAGTGAAAATTCAATGACATTCACTCAAATGTCTTATTTTCACCAAAATTATGGAATTTCACCCAATTTCAGTGAAATTTCACTGAGATTTTGCCAAAATTTCTGAAAATATAAATGAGATTTTGTAATTGAAATATCACTGACTCTGCCAAAATTTCTGAAAATATCAGCGAGAATTTGTGATTGAAATTTCACTGAGATTTTGCCAAAAGTTCAGAAAATATAGTAATATCACTGACATTTCAATAAAAAATATCAATAAGAAATATTACTTTACTGATATAAAAAGAACAACCTTTGTTCTATTTTAATACAATTTATTTTTTGTTTCTTGTTCAATTTCATTGATTTTCAGCAACATTTATATTTCCTGTTTCTGATAACTGTAATTTTATTGTTTATTTTGGGAACAATAACTTCTTTCCACATCTTTCCTTGTTATTTTTCTTTTTCTATTCTTGTTTTTGTTGTTGTTTTTGTTTAACTTGAATTAGATTCAACTGCCTCAAACAAGATTGTTTTCTTATTTTCCATTTTAAAGCAGAATTTTGCTTTTCTCCTGTCCTGAATCTGATTTTCCTCAATATGGACCTTTTTTTTAATATCGTATCCGAAACCGTTTTTTCTTTCTCTTTATAAATGCTCTCTCTGGTCCCATTCCACAATGATCCTTTGAATAAGTATTTGTTCCATATATTATTAAACAAATGATCATTGTAAAGAGCAATCTGACTGGTCAAAAGTTTGTAATTGCTCAATGAATCTTCACATAACGGAAACTGATGGGATAAGCATGCTTGCCAAACATAGTATTTTGAACTTTTGAGTGGGATACGAGTTTGAATAACCATTTGAAAAATGTGCGGCAATGAGAACAGCTTGAATGCAAAGTTGATGGGAACAAAAGTGGTCAATCTATATGAAAAATGAACACCAGGACTAGCATTCTGCGATTTGTGCCATAAAGATTTTAACTACAATAAACAGCTTTACAGTAGTGGCTAACGTGCTAAATACATTAACAATGAATTGAACCTGGATGATCTCGAAGTTATATAACTCCAAACCGATTCACTTCCAGAATTCAAGGAAGGACAGAGTATAGATCACTGGTGGGGAATAGTTCATATTGTTACCAGATACCCATATCTATCAAAGATAGTCATATCTTCGTGGAGTTTTCTTGTCCCACAAGTAGAATCATCCTTCAATAGCATGATTGGTTTTATTGTTTATATATCAAAATATTCTAGTTGTGTTAGAATTCAGAGTAAAATAACAGTAATTGTATCATGATAAACGTTTGTCACGGCTGCTTATGGAACAAGGACTCAATTCAAGCAACCACAACAGCATAGTAGTTTGTACATTCAAAGTCAAGTCTGCAGTACAATTCCCTTATCTCTTCAATGTCATATAACAACTGATTAATTTTGTTTCATGTACACTGAAATATTACCCTAGTTAATAAAGTCCTGTTCAATTCAAATCCATTGTTTATTTGAAACCTTTTGAAATATCTGTGAAAAATTACTATAACTTCAGTAAAATACTATAAAATGGTCAATTTATCTTTAGTGAAAGCTCAACAATATTTTAGAATTGGGATTTCTAATACTTTGTATACTTTGTATCCTAATGGCCTTCTGTGCATGGTGACATGAATAGACTCATAAAAGAAGCTTACTGAAGTAAGATACTTTGTATCCTAATGGCCTTTGTGCATGGTGACATGAATAGACTCACAAATGAAGCATACTGAAGTTAGATACTATGTATCCTAATGGCCTTTGTGCATAGTGACATGAATAGACTCACAAAAGAAACTTACTGAAGTTAGATACTTTGTATCCTAATGGCCTTTTGTGCATGGTGACATGAATACACTCACAAAAGAAACTTACTGAAGTTAGATACTTTGTATCCTAATGGCCTTTTGTGCATGGCGACATGAATAGACTCACAAATGAAGCATACTGAAGTTAGATACTTTGTATCCAAATGGCCTTTTGTGCATGGTGACATGAATAGACTCACAAAAGAAACTTACTGAAGTTGGATACTTTATATCCTAATGGCCTTTTGTGCATGGCGACATGAATAGACTCATAAAAGAAACTTACTGGATTGGTAAGTTAGATACTTTGTATCCTAATGGCCTTAATACCAATGCACTGTATAAAATTGTATAATCTTTTTTTTAATTGATAAATTGTATATCCTTTATAACAATATAATTATATGTGTGACTGTTTGTCTCTGTTTTATTTTATTATTTTACTGAACAATATTTTAGTAAACTCTCACCAAACTTTCAATGAATTGTTAGTGAGATCTCGCCATAATTTCAGTGAATGTTTTGGCCAAAATTTTTGTGGAATCTCATCAGAATTTCAATGAAATGAAAAAGACATGAATGATGCCATCACAGAACAGGTTTGTATGCAGGGAAGAAAATGAGGACAAGAAATATTTAAATCTTATTTGATAATGTCTGTCAAAATAAAATTTATGATCCCTTTTAAAAATTATTGTGAGTATTTATCATTGATTCCCAATAATTTCTAAGCATCATTATGCTGTTTAATAGAAATCTGAAGCAGATCTTTTATTGGATTGTTTTTATGTGGACGTTTTAGGCAGCCTTTTTTAGATGGAAACATTAGGTGGATTTTTATTTCTGGTGGGACTTTTTTCAGGTGGATTTTTATTTCAGGCGGAAATCATAGATGGATTTTTTTTCATTTAAGCAGAATCTTGGGACAACTAATCTGCATATTTCGCCTAAAATTCCGCCAGAAATCCACCTAAAGTCCACTTGAAATTTGCATAAGCTTCTTTATGTTCATGGTTTAGGCAGAAAACACTTAAAAATACCCATCTGAAATCCGCCTTAAGTCTGCCTGGAAAATTTCTTACCATATTTCAGGCAGATTTTTGTTTCAGGTGGAAATCTTAGATGGATTCATTTTATTAAAGTGGAATCTTAGGACAACTAATTTGCATATTTCACCGAAAATTCCATCCTGAATCCCACTTGAAATTCACCTAATGAAACGAAAATTAGCTGATAAAAAATGAAAATTACTGTGCATGGATTTTTCTCATTACACTACTAAAATTATTTACTTGTAAGAAAATACATTTTTTGAGTTAGCTTCTTATGACCTGGTTTTTTTTAATGAAATTAATTGGCATGAATATACTGTTTTGGAACTTCAAAACCATTTTTCATCCTTCATAACCCATTTCTGAAAAACTGCAAATACTTGGGGACAAAAAACAAAGTTTCAGGAATGGGTTCTTTCAGTGTATTATCATTTTTAACATTATCTACAATTTAAGAAAATTAAATAGGTTAAAATATGTTAAGATTCACTTAAAGGATCACTGAAAATTTGCTGTTAAAGTAAAATTCCTGTGTTGTCATTGGATAGAAAATCCTAATACTTTGATAAATAAATTTTTAAAAATGTAGATTATGTTGTGTGATAAATATTTTATAAAAGGTAGTGTTTCTTGTAAATATGCACAAATTATTACAAGAACCACCTCTGAATGTCAGTGATGTGTTGCGTGTAGGCTCGTACAAAAGTAACAAAAGAAAAGAGTGAAGTCAACAAGCTTTGTAAATTTAACAAAAGAATTTATTTCCCTAGAAGACAAGGTAAAAATATGGTTTTTATGGTTTATGAATATAATCCAAAAATTAATCCTTGAATCTAAAAATATAAGTCCCATCCAGGTTCGAATCTCGATGAAGTTCCAGTATGGAAGATGATGACGTCCTCTATAACCAGTTTGTGTTGATGTGTCAACAGTTCCTTGTTGAGTCACCAAGAATATAATTCCAGCTTTTGAATTCCAAATAATTTAGTAAATGTCTTTGTCCAAGAAGTTCAATGAAAAAGAGTATTTTCCAGGGTGAATAAATTATTTTAAATAAAAAAACTCAATTCAAATGGCAACAAAAAGAATACCTTTCGGCCTGAAGGTATATTTTTATGACTGACAAAATTTCACTGAGATATGAGTATTAAACCCAACTAAAACGTCATTTCAGACCCATGTGATGGGTCAAATAGTCACTTAATCATCGAACAGCACAGTAAAAAAATGCCAATTTACATGTAGGCTAGAATAGCCCTACCTAAAAATCAGATTCTTACGCTGGAAATAAATAAAAAAAAGGCTGTTTACAACTTAGCTTACACGTGGGCCGAACATGACCTTGGTAATAACCAATCATTTTCACTTAGTGTTTACAAATCTCTTAACCAAGGTGAGCTAAAAATAGTAATAAAACAACACTTTTGCGTTCTAATCAGGTCAAAACAAAAGACTGAATTTCCCGAAAATAGTCAAATCCCATGAAAATTATCATTACAATAAAATGTAATGAAACAAAAATAAAAAAAAGAATTTAAAACTAACACGCAAGTAATTTAATTACATATACGTAATAGATGACAGTTCCACATGAAACTTTACGTCATGAACATTATTATAAATAGTGATAATGATGCTGTTATCCACCATGATTCATTTTGCTATCACATGCTAAGTGGCTTACTGTGTGCCTGTAGTCTGTCCTGTTATTAATGATATCATTTTTCCATGTGTGCAATAGAGTGTCAGGTTAGTCCTACAATATAATCCCTCGACCCTGATATTTATGTAAAACAGGGCTGAGGGCTAGTCCTACCATGTAAGACCCATCAGGGAGTGATGGGTCTTACTGCCTAACTAACGGCGCTGTGTAGTGTATTTTGATGTCAACTAACAGTGTAACAAAAGTCAAATTTTCAGGAATATCACACACAACTGGCAACCAATAATGACGCTTTTCTACAAAGTAAAGTTATAATGTTTTTGTCAGACTGTACTTACTCTGAGGACTTTTCTCTAATAAATTCAAATTCTCACAAAAGAAATGGACCTGTTTTCAAAGTTTCTTTGGTCTACATTTTAGTTAGCTGGAAAGCAATGAAAGCTGGGAATGCCGAAATTGGGTTAAGTTGAAATATTATTCTTTAATGAAACGGAATAAAAATATATTATGCCTATTGGAACTGTAAGCAATGTTTCATTTCGTTCAAGAAACATATCCCACATATGAACCTACTTGAATATACTTCGGCATACCTTGACTACCGTTGCATTGCAACAAATTCAAATGTATGTCAATGGAACATGAAAATAAGTCCATTTGCATGTGTCATATTTTGATTCCACCCGGATAAAGACAGCACAGTAAGTATATTAATTACACATACATTAGTGGAAGAGTGTCGATATAGGCTGCCAAGTGTGTAAAATACTTCTGAAACTTTGACTACTCATTCCGATGTCAACTGACATCGGAACAGGCTATGCAAGGCCATTATTTAGGTAGCAAGACATAGGACTTAAATAAAAATAACATGTACTATGTCTTACATTGTAGGACTAGGCCGAGGACTTACACTGTAGGACTAAGTGTCGGGTATTCTTGCATTCTGACAGTGCCGACCCTAATTACCAATAGCCCCGGGTGGCCGAGTGGTCTAAGGTGCTCCCCTTTACAGATCACTGATATCTCACAGTCCCACTACTTTTATAGCACAAGTATGACTGATTGGTAACTTCCAAGCAACGTTACTAGCCCTGCGCTCTGTCCCCGTGGGTTCCAGTATCAGCCTGTACAACATGAGTATGCAAGAACGCTTGCCAGAATCTTCCCGTAGGTCGGTGGTTCTTCCCAGGTTCATCCTCCATCAACTAGAATAGATACCTATCTTGTTCTGAAAAATGGCTAAATGGGGGGAAAAGGTGGTGGTGAGGTTAATCCTACAGTGCAAGACGTATTACATCTTATTTTTGTTTTAGTGCTCAAAACATAAATATCAAGGACGAAGTCTTACATTGTAGGACTAGGGGTGAGGTCTCAGAAGATTACCTGTTTTGTGTTCTAATTTGTTTAAAGGCCTCTCTGTTATAAGTCCGATGTTTTCTTCACTTTGCGAGTATTCATAATCTCGATTTTGGATGGACATTTTTGTATATATCAAAATACTGAACCAATAATTGTAATCCGACTTTTAAAATATTCAGTTTCATAAAAGCATCCAACTAATCTTCGTCTTCTTGGGGGCAGACATTTTATGTATCACATGATAAGCAAAGGCAAATACAGCCTGTGGAGTTTAATCACCTATTGGTGCGATAGGTACACAGTAAATTGCGAACAATAGCGCGAATATCCAAATGAAATTATCCATTAGCTTTGACTTCGATTCCGTTTATCGTTATAATTTGTCTATCACATGACGAAAACGTGACGTATGTGTTGGTTTCTTACGCAAAACAAGGAAGAACAAAAACATCATGGCGGACAGTAAATACTTAACAAAATATTTGTTACTGTCATGGGATAGTGGATTTTCAATCTAACTATGATGCAGTATTGCTGGATTCTATGTTAAGAATAAAGGGGAGCTGCAGACTTTTTATTCGCTGACATGGGGGCAAAACAAAGCACGGGGAATCATGCCAGTCGAGTCCCAACATTCTCGGGCAGTCCATCAGGACACCGTGGTTCTGGGCCCCATATGTCAGTCGGAGGGGGGCACGGGTCAGCGAACACACGTGCACGTGCCAGATCTCTGGGGAGTTTTGCTGCTGGAACATCAGAAGGACTAAATATTCCGGGTAGTGCTGGAGGTGCGACAGGAACTAGTTCACCTGATTCGGACTCTAGCCCCGATGAGTCCAATGGTGGTCCAAGGACTTTCCCCCATTCCCTGCCTCTACATTTATTCGCCTTGCAGGGTTAGTGTCAGTTGATACCATGTCTTACCAATAATTTTAGTGTTGTTAATATTGCAGATATTTATGTAAGTGATTGTGGACAAAATATGTATTTTCTAACATTAGAAAATGTGTAGTATTTTCTAATGTTTGAAAATAATTATTTCTTATTAGAAATAACAAATTTAACTTACTTTCTAATAGTATATAATTAATTCCACCAATGTAGTATTCTTGCTATAAATATAATGATTGCTTTCATGATGAGTCTTTGGTTAGAAAATTTGCGATTTAAAAATTATAATGTGATAACCATTCCACAACAAGTATGTGAACAGTGATGGGACAAAGTACAAGTAAATCACATTGTTGGATATGTCCAATGTCTTTTGGTGAAGGATACAATTCAGTCCTATGAGGAAATGAGTCCTCATTGACTGAGGCCCAACACATTGGAATTATTCAAGAGACTATATCAGAGGAAGGAAGTTAAAAATGTATGGAGCTGAGCATGAGGAAATCCACAGATGGTATGTTGTCTTGCCAACTGGCATTGCAGCTCTGGCATTCCAGGCCAGTTGCAAAAGCTGTATTTATGTTCCTGACCTTGTATTCACATGCCAATGACAGGAACCAATCCACATACGTATGTATGTGTGTGTTTGTATACATGTATGTATGTATAAATACTCCCATTTTGCTTATTTGTTGATAAAGTTATCAGTCTTCATCTTATTGAACTCCATTTAATTTCAGTGATTTGCATACTTTCAGTTACCCATGTTACTTAAGTTTGAAACTCAGATTAGGGGCAATTTATTTCCATATGAATGGAAATTGTTCCTCATAAGTAATGAGCAAAATGTTACCCTTCTTTGGTTCAGAAAAAGATGCAGTGTAAGACACCAATGGAACCTTTGTCCTACAATATTCTCAACATCATTGAACATATCCAGCTGATGTTGTGTTTCTGTGAGAACAAAGACACATGAAAACAAGTTTCACTATATTGAAAAATGTATAATCATTAATTGGTTCCAGATGTAATATAATACTATTTTTGCTGTTTTACCAAAGAACTTTCCAGCTTAATACTCGTCATTGGGCTTGGACATGTGCGGGAGGGTCCTGGCCTGGTTGGCAGAAAGACAATAAGCTTTCTCAGCATTTGATAACTGTGATATTGTCAGAGTAATTATATCTATCCTTCTGTAACTATCGTTCAGCATAACTGCATACTTCGGTTTAAAGTCGATGAACTGGTTCTGAAACTGACGATGATGTTTGTTTTGGAGTCTTCTATGTTCCTTTCTATGTTCCTCCACCAGAATCAAGGTCTTATACTAAAGATGAGAGGACGTATTTGGATCCTAAATTACTGTCATGTGTACTTCGAATAAACATGTGTTTTTAATGGGAGATTTAAATTCCAGATAATTATTTAATCAGTAAATTATTTGTTAAAAGTTCCTCCTCAAGTACATTGATTTTGGTGCCAATTAGGTCAAGTTTTTTTCAATAATACCATGAAAGTTCTTGACTAGTATAAATTGCCTTATAAACAAGTAACACTAGATGAGAAAACTAAAATACTGATAGACATGTATAAAAATAATAAACTTATCGTACTAAATGGATTATTATTGACTATTCTGTTGTTTCTATAAACGCTAAAATATAACAATAATTTCTCCATACATGAACTTGACTGACTTTTTACAGTTGGTCACTCCTTGTTAAATTATTAGTTTTTGTTTCTGCTCAAAAGGAAGCAAATTTTACCCGTTTGTAATAAATACATTATCACAAAAGCCAAGAAAGCAAGAAAGTAAAAAGGCAGATTTTATTAAAAATATTGATACCTGTTAACTAGAAGAGAATTCTACCTGTTGAGAGTAATACATGTCACAAAAAAACTAGATGGCAAGAATATAAATAAGCAGATATTAAAAACACTGATATCAGTAAACTAGAAGAGATCTGACGGAAGATTCTGGATGTACATAATCATATATAATCCCTGTATTAGTATATTTGAATGTTATCATTTTTATCATTATTTAATGATGCTGCTTCAGAATGTTTTGTAATAATAATAATAACATGGTTCGGAACAAAGTGCCAAAAGGCACTTAGAGAATATCACTGCTAAAAATATGCATGCCAATAACCAAGCAAGAATAGGACAAATTTTACCAATCTAGAAGTGAGTTTGTACAGTACAGGTAGTCATTTATAATCTTTGATCTCATTTTTGCATATAGTGAGCACATGCTTGGTTTGGTAATACATTTGCATCATATTTTGTCCTTATCTGCCAACCAGAGCTCTTCACATGCTTAATTGTGATGTTGTACAGAGATTCTCCAACAATCCCTATATTCATCAACTCAAAAGATTAAGTTCAAAATTATTTTACATCTATGTTTTGCAATATTATAAGGCAATATTTTTAATTGGGGTAACTTAAAAATTTTCATGTCCTTTGTTACATGCATAGCTTTTTTTTGTTGTTGTGCAAAAAGTGTAACATAAAACACCAGTGGGATCTTTGGCCAGCAGTTTTTTTTTTTATATCACAGAAAATATCCAAATAATGTTGTGACTGTGATAATGAAAATTTGGTTCAGTACATGAATATTGCAATCATTAATTGTGACTGTGATAATGGTTACACCAAGGAACCAGTCTTACTGTAATGAAAATTTGGTTCAGTACATGAATATTGCAATCATTAATTGGTTGGTGATGTAAGAGAACATGATTTTTGCTTTGTGTGAAATACATTAGAGGACTGTCCAATAAGGCTGCAGTATCTACTGACATTCTCAATAGTTTACAATAAGGTCAAACAAAAAACACATTTCCGGTTGGCTGACTGTCCTTGTTTCACATTGCCAACCTGAGCACTTTTTCCCCCCATGGTAACCCCCCTCCCAGTCATATTTAATATAATTGTATAATGTTTTAAACAAATGACCTTCCTACCATAATTTTCAAACTAGTGCAACCAGAAGCACACATTTTTTTGTTTGGTCTAACCTAAATGATGCTGTTTAATGGAAATGAACAGAAACTCACCCATTCCCCCACTCTACCTGTTTGGCTTATTTAACAAATGACTGCAGCTATAATGCACGTGTTTACTTTGCACAGCTTGTAGTTGTTTAATTACTGCATGTCTTTTACTATGATGGGATTCAATAAGATACATCTTTGTTGAATTTATTTAACAATTTAGGTACAACATCCCATGGATTATCATGATATTTTTTCCAACAACTGCATATATGTGGATGACATGGAAAATGGATAAATATATCTGGATGCGCTGTGTCAACAACCTGTTGTATAATGTGCGGTACAACCAGTCTTCATCAGCTTGGGTGTTTTGCTACTGTAACAATGTCACTTTCAGTGTGAAAATCATTCATACTTCAAGAAAAGATTACTAAAAAGTCATCAGAAGCAGAGATTTGGAAATATATAATATAATTGGAAGCAGTAGTCCCAGTATCACTGACATTCATTTGCATGTGATATGTATACACATGTACACAAAATCTGTACATGAGCACCGATTTTTGTAAATGTTTACAAGCAGTAAACTTAGCTAAACTGTTTACACATTTAAATATTGTAGCCATACACTCCAAATAAATAATCTTCAACTTGAAACTTTAATTGAACAGTATTTTATACACCCTGTTTTGCAGTTTTACTGAGTTAATATTCTTACTTTGGGTTATTTATTAAAATTTTTGTGTCCTACAGTTTTTGTTTGTATAACATGTTTGGAATCATCCATGGTCTCATTACACCATTTAATACAATTAATCTGTGATTGGTCTTCTTTGTAAGTCATTATTAATTCGCATTTTATTTTTCTTTGTAAGTCATTATTAATTGGCATTTTATTTTTAACCCACTTGTATTTTAACACTCCATTGACAGTGCAGTCCATGTTATCCAATATGTCCTTAATATGGTGTTGTAATTTGTATTTGACAACACACTTCTTTATTTCATGAAAGAATTTTTGTTTTGAAATCGTTCACAGTTCGATATCAGAAGGCATTATCTAATCTTTGAAACCTAAAGAGTATTTAAGACAGGAAACAAATGAGATTTGTTATCTTGCAGGAACAAAAGTTGGAAAAACTGAAGTGCTTGAAAAATCAGTTGCAGTACTCAGACTGAGTTAATTTAAAACAAAATACCATATCAATTGAATTTGTTCACCAGTTCATTACTATTTATATTATTTTCCATCTTTCATGATAAAAAAACTTCCATTCACAGACCATTATTAAAAATAGATGCAACTGTGGCAAGAAAGTATGCATGCTTCCATTTTGTCTGCCATTCAGCAGAAACACGGTTTCTATGACATGAGGCGGTCTTAAACATGTAGCTTCTACATGTCTGAATATAAATGCATAGCAGTTATGGATTTTATTACTTATCTAGGTTAAAGCCTTTTACCCACTCCACCCCCACCTCTATGACTTTCTCCTCATATCACATGCACATGCCCAGATCCACAGGTGCACATGCAAGAAGAAAGTCATGTGGAACCTAGATCAGTGATCAACAAACCACTATTGTCATACTATATCACTCACCTCAATAACTCCACATACCTGCTTATGACATGTGGTCAGGCATGGTTACCATTATTTGTACTAGAAAATGAAAAAAAGCCTGGTCCCAATTTGTTGAACATTAAGAAAATCGTGATCAAATTGTAACTGAAATCTTGATGTATCTCTCATTTTATCATCAAAACATTGGCAATTGTACCCAAAAATTTGAATCAACATGATGAAATTCTCAACTTTTAATAATAAGTCATATTTTCTTAAATATTCTTTCCAAACAACATTCTCAGTACACTGTAAATAATAATATTAAATTTTGATCAATGAAAATGTCACTAATGCCTACTGGAGGCAGCAGTTAAATAAATAAATACCAGTGAAATATGTTCTGTCAAGTGAAATTCGTGCTGTATCTTTTAATTTGGTTAAAGTGAAGCATCATAAATGCAATATGCTTTCATGTACATGTATTCAGATGTAAAAAATATCAATCAGCCATCACATCTATGTCCACAAGCATTTATTTGAGAACCTAATTAAGTGCCGACTGAGTTTTGATATATGACTTGCAGAAGTATTTGTTGTATTTCTACATTGAATTAAAAGTATATGCTTTGTATTGTCCACATTAATTACATCCATTGTATAAAATAAATTGGGTGGTATAAACGAAAAGTTAATGGCATTAAAATCCTGCCTGCATTAATGCTAATGGTCATGGTTGTGTGTCAGGTGAACTCATTTCAGCTGATCAATTAAACTTTGCTATTAATATCAATCGAATCTCCAGCATATGCGGTTGATATTGCACAGTTGTTGAGAACATTTCTTGGTTGGCATGAAGATATTAATAAGATGCCTGTGAACCAACAAATTCTGCATGTAAATGGTACCATTTATAATATCGCACCAGACTTTGGCAGAATTACCATTATGACTCGGGTTAATCTGATCAAAGGTGCTAGTGGCCTTGTCTCAGACACTGCACTGATCGCAAAACAATTGCAATGTGAGTTGTTGATTGCATTGAAAGCATTGCTTTGGATGTTAAAAAATTTGAGATTGCGGGCAGTTCAGTCAATTTGAGACTGACAGTGATGATAAGTGAGTCGACAACCAAAGGTTGAACTAATGGCAATTAGTCCATAAAAACATCTGGTATTGACATGAGAGATCTGTAGCCTATACCTTATAGTATCGATAAAAACATCACGTATCAACAAAAAAGATTAACAGCCCATAACTGATAGTATATAAGTCCATGAAAACATCTTGAATCAACAAGAAAAATCCAAAGCTCATGTTTGATAATCTCCAAATAATATTGAGTGGATTCATTGTTGTGGAAGACAAAATATCAGAGGTGGATAAAAAATATCAGCAACTAATGATAATATTGTGATATCATTACAAAAGCTCCCAACACTTGCAATGCTTTCAGCAGTAGGCTGACACTGTGCTGCAAAAAATCATTGAGTATTTAATGTAACAACGATGGTCAAAAAGAGGCAAACATTGGAAAGGAATGTTTAGGTGACATTAAATCAGAAATTGAAGAACTAATGGGATAACCCATCGGTGCACCAATTATGTTGTACCCAGTTGGCTTGTTTACTGCATGAGCGTTGTTGCAGATCATGTATACACATGTCTTCACTTATTTATTCATGTCTGTACTTGTGTCTGTATTTGTATTTAGAGCTACACATGTGCAAATGTTGTGTCTGTAATACAATTCTTTTAATAGTAATTGTTTTGTTTACCATGTGAACATTGATGCAGATCATGACAAAGGCCAGTGGATATATTTGTGTTGCATCCATTGTATCACATTTACACTTGTCATGTTGATGGATATATACATAATAGTATGATAATAGCAATTTTGTTGATTACTGATCAAGGTTGAAGTCTTCTAGCATACATAACTTTCCTCTTGCAGGGGCACCTGTGGGTAACATTCACAAATGGGGCATGTCCACATGGTATGGGGACAAAGTGGGTGAGGTAGAAGTCTTTAATCAAGATCAATAACAAAATTCAGAACTGCCATTATCATACTGCTTAACATTATGACACCAAACTAGTTTTTAAAGACCTGAAAACTTTGAAATGCTTGGACTTTTTACAACTTGTGTGATGTATTGAGTCAGCATGTGTACTTTCCTTGCAAGGTCAAACATGGTCAGAAACTTACGAGATTAGCATACAGTTATCCAACTTTTGAACATAACACGTTTGACACAAATGTTACTTACAAACATGGCGAAGAATAATTTGATAATTTGTTATTTGTTCTCAAGATCTCCACATATTGATTGCAGAAATTAACAAGTCCACAATCCGATTATTTTCAGCATCCCAGTCTTAAGCATGCCATACTGGAATATAAATTCCTTGTGCTCATGTAATCATTTCCTTCTAGAATTTATTTTGGATATTTGAGTCTAAATTTTTTCATCCCTGTCCACTCTAAAAAAAATGCAGCAGTGGTATTGCTGCAGATTTTGTCTTTTCATTTTTTATTAATGATTGACCCATGAGCTCATGATTGGTCACTGAGTTAATCAAAATCAGTAAGACATTTCTTAGTGAATTTGATAGTCTTGTGCTGTTTTTTCAGTGAACACTTGATTTCATTAAGCATGGAATTCACTCATCTCAATCTAATGTCAACTGTTACAATCTGTATTTTCTTCAGTCTTTTGAACGGGGCTCTACGGCAGCAACTAGCACCAAACCTGACAAATAAAGGTTATTGGCGCAAAGGCAGAGGTTCAAATGAACACTGTAAGTGAAATGTAACTTATTGACTTACTACACTTACAACTGATTAAAGCAAATCCCTGCTAAACGTAATGAATTTTGATTTTAAACCCAATCCAGCAGAACCCCAATCTGCACTAGCCTGACAGAAAATCATGTCAAGTACAAAAAAGTCATCAGTTTGATAGAATATATGGTGTAAAGGCTACTAATAAGTTCCAAGCTTATACAAAACTCGTACACTTCATTTAAACAATAGTGAAATGATTAGAGTACATTAGTCTGTCACTTTGAATCACCACATTAGAAACAGCTTGCTCAGCATCAGATATTTAGCTGAATTGAAAAAAAAGTTGTGTTGGGTTTAACACAGTTTTTGAGTGCATAATAGGCTGTACATGGCAGCCAGTATAACTGGTAGATGAAGAACCAGGGTAAACCCCTGGAAAAACCACCAACTTATGAGAAGCTACTGGCAAGCTTTCTCACTCATCCATGTTGGTCAAGCTAGAGACCCAATCCCATTCAGACAGGTGAGATGGCAGTGATCAGTAAAGGCAAGCACTTGAGACCACTCTGTCGCCCGGCTCCACCTGCATGAAAAGTGATAACCATAAAGGTAGATTATTTCCAAAGTAATAAAGAACATTTTTTTCAAACAAACATCGGCAGAATTAGAATCTGTCAAAATCCATTACACTGAGCCGACTGCTGAATTTGAAAGCAGGTTTAGTTTTCTTGTGGATCTGATAACCATTGTATCTTTGCTTATTAATGAATGCTGTCTCAAAAATTAACTGCAAATGTGTAAATCCTGGGATATTTGTGTATATCACATGATGCTGTAAAGCACAAAAAGTTGAACAAAATTAAACAGACTAAAGTACAAATTAGCAGAACAGAATTCCATCTGCAAACTACCATGATTCTAGTTCTGCAAACCAGAGTACATAAATTATGATGTACAGCATTTGCCCTGGTAATCAAACCTACGTCCAGATACTCAAAGATGAAATGTTTTCTTCAAGTCAGTTAATTTTTTATTATTATTTACTCATGAATGTGTCAATTATT
Organism: Megalonaias nervosa; assembly: GCA_016617855.1. Classification (NCBI taxonomy): domain Eukaryota; kingdom Metazoa; phylum Mollusca; class Bivalvia; order Unionida; family Unionidae; genus Megalonaias; species Megalonaias nervosa. The sequence goes on along the minus strand of JAECUM010029203.1, from coordinate 26,299 downwards.
TTCTATTGATTTACCATTCCGGTGGCTTAGTGATTAGAGTGTCTGCCTCCAATGTGGGAGGTCATGAGTTTGAACTCCAGCCGAGTCATACCATAGACTTACAAAAATGGTAGTAGCAGCTGCCTCACTAGGCGCTCAGCATTAAGAGGCTAGTGTTAGGACTGGTCGGCCTGGTGTCAGGATAAGGTGACTGTGTGGGACATGCTGTTTCATGTGTACGGCATGATGCCTGAGTGCTAGACATCACTATAAACTGCCACACTGCAGACATCGTGACTGAAAAATTGTTAAAGCTACGTTCGAATACAGATCACACATTTTCTACGATTTCTTTCAAAACAATATTTGTTTGGCATGTAACATTAAATTCTATATATTTTTGATGAAATCATAGGAAATAATGAACTCCTGGATGCAGAGAAAATCCGTTTCAAGGTGTACCTATAATGTATTGATGTTTATTCTCACTGCTGTCCCCATTTTGCAATTCAAACACACACACATAGAAGCGCAGATACAAGTTGCTTTACTTCAGCTTTGATAACTTAGATTTATATTTCTTTTAAATCTTAAAGCTTTATAATGATAAATAAAGCATGCTGAAATTGACTTTATTCTCATACATCTATCTGAAGTTTATTAATCTGGTGGGAAGTTCTGACTATTTGGGGCAAAAAATCACAGTAGCACCTTTTGTTGGGCTTTATATATTTGTGCAGTAGATTGTTGAGCAGAAAATGACAGTATTGATGGATATACAGTTCATTTATCCTCTGCTGATGAAGGCCTATACCACTAATAAATAACATGTCAAATATAAGTGAAATGTGGGTAAACTTAACTATCTTGTCACTTGTGTTTTTCTTATACTTGCATATACACTGTACTGACATTTCACTTCATTACATATTCAAATTGTAAGTAACTTGGACGAGACCTATAAGTCTCCAGGAAGTCAAGCATATATTACATACAGGTTAGAATCAGTTATTTTCATAAGGGAAGAAAACTACTTGTAGCCTGATTTCAGAAATGGTACATGTAAATCAGTGCTATCTTTACTTAGGAAGTTTTAGTCCATATCATTGTGTAATGTCCAGAAAAGTATAGATGACTCCTTCGGCAAAAAAAGAACATTTTTCAGAAAATTCCTTGAACGTACAATGCAGCTACAGTAGTGTTTATCCTTTATTTGTGGATTAAAATGAATAACCTGAAATATTTTTTATAATTTTCATCTCAAACATGGATGGATATTTAACGAAGATCTGATATGGTACATGTTCTTTTTTTTTTCAGACCACATTGCATTTAGTGCATACAGATTTATGCTGACGTTACTACGTGCATTATGATGCTTTCATATTATTTTCTTGTGCCATTTTGCAATGTTTGAAAGTTGAATTTGATTTTTCACATTATAAACCATATGTACATGTAGAAACAGCTTAATCAAAGTCTTCATGCCCAAATTATTGTTATGCAGTAAAGACTGATAGATATGTTGAAAATGTCAAATTTGATAAATTGAAGGAAATTTAATATAACATTAGTTTGCTATGACTCTTTTCTGATCAATACATATAATACAGTCATCATTGCAACTCCCCTCCCAAGTATGTGTATGTGTGAACAGTGGAGAAGTTGGGTTATGTGAAAGACAATTTACCATGACTGTTTATTCCAACAATGCATTTTCTAAACAATATTGCTGTTTGATTCAGTTCTTAAAATAACATTGGAGCAATTAGCCAATTTAATGTTATAGTGACCTTAACTTTAGTACAGTAAATACAAGGTACAGTGTAGGTAAGACATGTTTACACATCAGCTCACATGACCTGTCTTTACCTGAACAGTGCCTTTCTTGGAACAAAAAGAACTTTATTTGTCTGGTCAGTGTACTAAAGTGACTGCTTAATACAGTAAGAAACCAACCATTGTTTAGTTAAGAAGCACCTTGCTGTTGAGCACACACCTTTAATGGAGGAAATTGCATAGGGGAAATGGATGACATAACCAGGTGACTAATAATAAATGTGATCATTTGGCCAGGTTTGCTCCAAGCCTATTTCTTTGAGTCCCAGACATGAACTCCCTCACTTTCAAAAGGATGACAAAGTACATGATTATTATTTTATTACCTATCTAGATTATATTCTTAGTTATAATATCACATGAAAAAGAAAATATTTGTCAGGAAATAGAATGTTAAGTTTCAACATTATACATATAATTTTATCATTTGTACCCCTACAGTAGCACTAAAATAAAAAATAAAAAAATAAACCACAAAAAAATAAAATCACCAACACTTAGTTTCAATCCTAAGAATGATGGCTCAGAATGCAGTGTAGTTTTCTCTGCAAGTAAAATAGCATCTCAATATGCAACAGGCCGCTCCAGTGGCCTAGTGGTTAGAGAGTCCACCTTGGATGCGGGAGGTCATGGGTTTGATCCCCGGCCGAGTCATACCAGAGACTTACAAAAATGGTACAAACAGCTGCCTCGCTTGGCGCTTAGCATTAAGAGGTTAGTGTTAGGACTGGACAGCCTGGTGTCAGGATAATGGGACTGGGTGGAACATCATGCTACATGTCTGCGGCTTGATGCCCCAGTGCTAGACAGCACTGTAAACTGCCACACTGCAGACATCGTTGCGATATGACTGAAAAATTTTTAAAGCTACATTAAAAATCCAAATCACACACACATACTCAATATGCAGCAAAGAAACTTGCATGATAAAACACCTGGCATTACAATATACTGTATATGTAAACATAAATTACCATGATTAAAAGAAACAAAGAAGGAAGGAAAAATATACCTAGCAGCATATGTAATGTGTTACAGGGAGAAACAGTGCATTCTTTGAGAATTATATGTGTGTTTGACCCAGCTCTGGTCCTTGGATTGTGTGTATATATATACACACAATCCATGGATAATACTTTCCACTCTGGCACATATTTGTAACTTCCAGTAATGACTTATGTATACCTTGATTACTTCAGTGCAGTGTGTCTGCTACACATGAATGAATAAATCTGTTGCCAAGTTCAGCCATGTGGGGAGGATGCACACTTGTTTCATTGGGTATTGGGGTTAGTTTATGCAGACAGAGCAGAGGGTGCCATACCTTGTGACATACACCACAGTTCTCTAGCCTGTATGATACATCAAAAGCTGTCTTGAAGAACCACTGCTGTGTGGGAACACTTATCTAGAGAGACCATTCGTATTTGGCGAATGGGGTTGTCTTTTCGGAAAGGTTGTATTGTATTCTTTTTCCCCATGCAAATTCACATTTTATGACACATCATCATGTAGAATTCTGTGATAGCAATTTCCCCAGTGTTTGGTAACACATTCTCCAGTTTAGTGTGTTTTTGTGTTTTAACAATAATAGCTTTTAAAGACCTTTGGATTTCTGTCCAAGGAGTCCAGAGCTTACAAATTGAAATTTGGATACCCTGTAGCCCAGAGTCCCATATTGTAAGTGAGTTGCCCATTTGGCTTGTTAATCATTTTTTTTCTCCAGATTTGCATGAAAGAAACCTCAAGTCTACCACTGAAATGCACTATCATTACTTTGAAGTTTCAGAAAGATGCGATTAAATAATTATTTTTCAGCACATGTTGGGTCTCCACTTGTATACACAAATCCCTCTGCCTTGTGAAGATCATCTACTTAAATGTATCTAAGCGTTGTGTACAAAGTGAGGCACATGACCTTTGAATGGGGAACAGTACTATTTCCATTCTGCATATTTTATTGATCGTCTATGATGAGGACTCGCTTGTCCAGCGAGAATAATAGCAAACTATCAGCTGCTTACACTGACTTCATATTGCATCATTGGATAAATTTATCAAGCAGTACCGATGGTCTTGACAATTAAGTTAAGTCCTAGGATTAGCATCTTATTAAAGCCTCCAGTACAAAATATTTTTAGCCCTAAAAGAACTTAGATATTTACATTGTATTTTAATCCATTTAGTTCAAAGAGTTGGTAGTTACTGATTTTATTGAGATACAGAGTGAGTGTTTTACGACATTGTGACATACCATACTCTGACAGGAACTAATTATGGAACTTGAAGCTACTGTTTTTACAGATTGATATTCTTTTTAAAAAGAAGACAAATGCCTGCCTGACGTCAGCTTTGATTGAGAAGCATGGGGAATTAAGCAGTGACCAGAAAACGAAACTACTTAGTACTGGTTCGCATTAAGATGTGGAGAAAACGTTGCACTGAAGAAATCAAATCAAATCTGAATTTTAGTAGACAAGGTCATACACAGTTCTTTTTCTGAAATAGAAGTATTTTTAGATCCAAATAGATCAAAATTTGAGTTAAAATAGTTTTTGTACTTTTTTGCTCCATGTTTCAACATTGTGTCCAAATAAGTATTTTTAAAAAATGGCCCTGTCAGGCAAATTTATTTTGAGTATGGACAAATTATTTTTTTAAAAGTTACTTTCCCTGGGCCTGTGTAAGGAAAAAAATTACTTTTAGGGCTGAAATAACCATAGTTTTAGAGGAGAGTTATTTACAGGGTCTAGTGAGTGTTTTTGCCATGTCCCATCCATTTGAGGGGTTTTATGGTGTTGGTGTATGCATTTAAGATGATGGGTTCCTATTGTACCTGGTTTTGATTCCCAGTAAAGGATGAACTACAGCTCAGATCAATATAATATTCTTTCACTATGCATGTGTGTGTGGGGTGGGGGGTGTTGATTACAACTTGCAAATGAAATGATCATATTAACAATACATGTAGTTGTAAAACAATGCCTTGTTAAAATTGATTGACTAAGTAAAATTAAGAAATCTCTTCATCTAAAGAAACCAATGCCGTATCTGTATGTACCGTATTTACTCGCTAACAAGTCAAGTGAAACTGCAAACAGTGAAGATCCTGATCTGCTATAGCATAGTGCACCTGCTGATCAAGGTCTGTGTTGTTTCTTCTGCTGATTACTTTTACCAAACTGCACAGACCCAGATCTGCTGGTGCATTATGCAACAGCATGTCTGGGTCTGTGCAGTTTGCAGATGGTCTCAACCAGTAAGTGAGTATATATGATATAATGCATAAGATCAGTTCCCTTTGTAACAGGTTACACAGGTGTCATTGATGGAAGGCAGCACAATGTGATCATTAGTTGCATACCTGTAACTGAACCAAGAATTATTGTGTTTCAAGATACTTATGTAAAAATCCTCAGAGCAAGTATTTAGCACAGATGTCATTTTTGGCTGCCTGTGATAGAGTAAAAATTAAAACTTCCAGTGTTTGTAAAATTTGCATGTAGGAAGCATTCTTTTAGTGTGTGAAGGAGCAAACAAGCTGAATTTTATCCAGCAGTCAGCTTGATGTACTGGGAGACAAAAATAAATAAAAGTTATGTCTAGTGTGTGGGCTTCTTAATTTTTTTGTTTCCATAATGTCATTTGGCTTGACATTGTTTCCAAAAATCAGCTGTTTGTACAGTTACCATATATAGTCGCTTGCAAGTAGAGTGCATCTTGCACAGACCTAGATCTGCTGTTGCATAATGTGCTGGCAGATCTGGGTATAAGATAAATCAGTAGAACAAATGACATAGATCCTGACCTGCTGGTATGGCAGATCAGGATTTACCAGTATGTTTGCAGTTTGACTTGAATTATGAGCAAATATATACCCATGGTCTCGTAAAAATATGTGTGAGAGGCACTTCTGTGTTATATGGATCACACAATGAGCATTATCAGCAGGTGGTCTGGCTGACTTTTTGGCGGGGTAATAAGTACTGTTTTGCAAAGTCAAAGTACATTGTGCATAAAGACTATTATGTAGAAAAACAATAATATTTATTGTCCGATATCCCTTTGTATCAAAATTACACTTTCCTGTTTGTATTTACAGGTATCAAGTGTCCAGTCTGCTCAAAGTTTATACCCCCAGAAGATATTGAATGCCACTTGGTCATGTGTCTCACCAAGCCTAGGATAAGTTATAATGGTTTGTATTGTGTGACTGCCATTGCCAATAGTATATTTAATAAAACTTTTTTTGAAAAAAAAGAAGAAAAATCATCTAAATTGTGTTATGCTCACTTAATATATGTGCCAGCTTTGCAGACACTGGAGAAGAGTTGAATGAGTACTGGGCAATTCAGTCATTAAATGGTATTGCTAAAACTGATGAATGTTTGTTTTGTAACTTTATTATTTACCTTGTATCAGACATGTCAGCAATTATTTTGGTTACCAGATTTGGTGTGTTGGAGATGGTTTCAATTCACAATTGGTAAAAAGACAAAGGAAACTGATATGGCATTGATTTCTGGAATTTGTAGGGGTGTCATTTGAGCATGGGTTTCTTTAGATCAACTTTTTTTGCTGGAATTCTTGCCCTTTTTTATCAGTTATCTCTAGTACAGCAGATCCTTGTAAGCAGCATAACTCGGGAAGCATTCAGCATGTAAATTTTGATGCATTTGGGTGTGTGAATTGGCTTGAGGCCTAAATGTGCTTTTCATGGGTTTGTCTCATTAACTTTTTTATAAATAGAAACTTTATCTTTATAACTTCACATACATGTAGGGTGCTGCATGTCTCATTCACATACATGTAGGGTGCTGCATGTCTCATTCACATACATGTAGGGTGCTGCATGTCTCATTCACATACATGTAGGGTGCTGCATGTCTCAAGAACCATTCAGCATATTCTGATGCAGTTTGGTATGAAGAGTCTTATGGAATTTGGTGTGCCATTCTGGAGTTTGTATTGTTTGGAGGAGTTATGTCACCTTCATTGCTTAACCTATTGGCTTAAGTTTCCTTAAGAGAATTTTACAGTTTTTGGGGGGATTTTAACCAGACATGGGCATGTGGATTCAGATGAGAATTTTGCATGACGTTTTATTCCTGCCATCTTTCATATCATTTACTGGAGTTATGTCACTTGATTGCCTTTCCTCCCATCATTGATTTCAGCAGAATAACTTTACTTACCTTTGTAACATTTCATCCAGATCTGGCATGCAGCTTTTTATTAATGAAATCATTGAATGAAATTAATTTAAATTGTTCTGTATTATCATTTAGAGGAGTTGTAATCTCATAGGTCAAACCAAAAAAAATTATTTTTCCAGTCAGCCAACCATCCCTGTTTCTCATTTTCAACCCTAGCACTTTTTTGTCATGGTATAAAAATAATAATTACAAAATCACCTTAAATATGTACATAATCTTTTTTTTTAAAAAAAAACAACCTGTGTACCCTAATTTTAAAACCAGTGCAATAGGAAACACACATTTTTTCCTCGGCCTTATTGCTCATTCTCCAGACTTCGCTTTCATCAGCTTAACTTGACTAATGATTATTGCATTTCAGCCAAAGTTGTCATGCATCTTTATATGAATGAGACATTGGATTTCCAGCATTCCACATCATTGTTTAGAAAAGTTACAGCCCCTCACAGGTGGACAAATCTCTAATATGTGTGATAGTTCAGTGGGAAACTATGGTAGCCCACATTTGTCAATGTAGAAACATTTCCATTTATTGTGCAATTAAAAACAGGTACACAGATAAAATTGAAAGTTGGTCAGAGGTTTAAAAAAATAAATAGACAAACACTCCAAGTAAATGAAATGGTTTATACTTTTGTGTGTTTTTAATATTCAACCCGTGGGTATCTGTAATTTCAGCTTGACAAACAATTAAGTGAAATGTTTTGCCCTATGTCTACAAGATGTAAATGTGCTTGAAACATTAGAAATCCATTTTTAGTTTTTCAAAATAAATAAAGAAATAGTGAGCTTAAATCTATAAATGTAATTTTAGGTGTGGATAAAAGGGCCTAAGTAGGTCTTTATACCACAGTGCTCAACTGCTATCCAGCAACCCCTTTGGCAGTTTGTACACACTTCAGTTTTAAAATGAAAAGCCTGAAGGTACCAAAAAATGCACAAAAACTTTGTCCTTCAAAGCCAGTTGTTGCCAGGGAATCCCCAATATTTTCATCTTTGTGTTTCAGACCAAACTGGATTTACTATGCACACACTGCATCCATATTATTGTGGGCAAGTCTGTTTTATTGAATTTGTTCAATAAATTTATAGTTGTCCCAGCTACTTACAGTGCATGTTTTCAAATTTGAGAGAATATTTTACTCCATTTTTATATTTTCTTCAAGTTTTGGGAAATATTAGAATATTAGAAGTAAGAAATACTGGATGCATGCAGTATTTATATTCATCTTCTGTGTATGTGCAGTTCAGTGCCACACCACTTCATTGAAAAAAAGACTTTTACAGGAACCAGATGATGACTATAAACATACACATCATTTACACAAGATTTTCCATTTGGTCTGAAATGAGAAGAAGATGATGTTGGTAGGGACCCACTGTTGATAAGCTGGTTAGAAATTATAAATGAATGAAGTTTTGTGCATTTTTTAATAACTTTCAGACTTTAAATTTGGAAGAAGGGTACAAATTACTGGTGGTGGACAAAGTAAAACTTTTTTTAAAAAAAAGTCAGATGCAGCCAGTAGTTCCACAGACTTAAGAACCTTACAGTTTTGTAGTCCAAAAACAAACTTTGGTAGTCCCAGGACGAGAACTTAAGATTTATCTCCCTATTCCTCAGAATGCCCATCTGCTCCAAATGTTGGTTTTCCAACAGAAGTTCTCAAAGTCATGACAGCCGTGTTGTAGAGAGTATGGTCCTTTGCAGTGTACCGATCACTACCAGCTCTGGTCTTGCGTAAAAATTCAATATAGAATCTTACCCTACACCACTATGTTCATATTTGTTATATATACATGATTAATGTTTTGGCTTGATCTTCCCACAATGCTTATGGCATTGTGTTCATTCTCATAGTTAGCACTATTGGTTAGAGTGCAGAAGAGCTGTGGGATTGTTTGTTAGACATTGATTGGTCAGCCGGCCATTCGGCTGGCCTTTAGCACAAATTTGGTATTGCTGCTCCTCCTTAACTATTGGAAAATTGCTGTGAAACTTGACACACACATTCATCCCATGGTTTGGTTAGTCCTAAATGAAAATGATGCTTTACTATCCCTACTTTTCATTAATTCATGTTGATATGATAAAAATGGCTTATAACTTCTCCCACATAAGCAATCTGAAATATCTCTTCTCTAAAATAAAATAATAATAAAAAGTTGAATTGTAAATTTGTGACACAGATGCCTCCCCCTCCCCCAACAAATATGGTGCAGCTGAAGAAACCTTGACTAAAAAGACGACTAGTATGCTTTTGCTTCAGTTTATAAGGGTAAGTCAAGTAACTGTTTTATTTTTTTAAGTAATTTATATTGATTTTCATACCATTTTTCTATGTAAAATTTCACTTCTTTATTCTAATTTTTCCCTATTTTTTTTTTATAAAGTAGCCCTTTTTTTTTATCCCTATTTGTGTATAAAGGATTGCTGGGAAGACTGCCAGCAGTTAAAAGAAAGCAATGATCTTGCTTTGAATTTCAGGGAACTCTTTTGCCCAGTAGATCATTGGTTCTTTTTTCAGATATTTGTATTACTAATAATAGTAACAAATGTTTTATGGTCAGCCTTAGTAACATAATGTGGAGTTAGTTAAATGTTTTCAGTCTGTTGTATTTCAAGGGAGGCAACTCGGTTCTCTGTAAATGGTTAGACATAGTTATCTGTGATGGACTTTTGGTGATTTTAAAACTTTGAAGCAATGGTAGACAACGATTTTTAAAGGAAATCCCTAAGATAATAATAGATGTTAAAATAAATCCTCTTCTGACATCTAAAGAAAAGATTTTAAAATGATGTAAGATTTATTTAGAGCAATATATACTTTGAATAATAAAATGAACTCTGAATAGCATTATTTCTAGAGTTTCTTTCATCTAATGAAATTAATACCTCCAATAGTTTAATTTATATATTAGCAGACATAAGGCTTTTAAAATGCTTGAAACTTAGCAGATGTATTTGTTTCAGTCTAATTGTGACCTATCTCAGACAGGAGTATTTTGCTTCTGTAATTTCCATTGGTTATTAGGTTCCAGATTATGTGTTTGTCATTTGAAGGTCATTAGGCAGCATCTGTTCTGGACTCAGATTTGTGGTATTCACACTAGTATGTCACACAATCATACAGAAAAAGGCATATTTTTAAGCAGTACCTTTATTTATCCATTAAATACTATATTCAAACAATTTCCCTTGTTTTAGCTCACCTCTTTGGAACACACGCAAGCCATAATCCACACAGATAAAGGCAGACACATAACTATAGTCTCATTGTCTCAACCATTCTTTCTTGGTCCCATTTTACAGTTTGAAGTTTATTTCAAGGCATCTATCCCCAGGATAGGGGGCTGAGGGATCTTGTTTTGTACTTACATGTACATTAGTTGTACATTTCTTGTATTTAGATTATGCTCCACAGTTTTCAAGAAATTTCACATCCTGCATAAGGTTTAATCATTCCAGTGAAACTACCCATTATACGGATATTTTTCATCTCTTACACTTCAAATACTGTCTGTCTAGCTTATGGTTTTATTATAATATTAAGTCAGAATTTTTCTGCACCTGTTTAAATTTGGATTTTGAACTATCAGAAGTGCTTCAGAAATAGCCAAAATTCAGTCTTTTTGCCCTATCCTTGTTACACCAAGCAAATGTTTGTATATTTATATGGAAATTTAAGTTCCTGAGTTTGCCGTTCTGTGGATAAGAACAAAATCTGACCAGATCAACATTTTTAATTAAATCTCGAACATTTGATCCATATTTTTGCATTTTGCAACTGTGCCATTTACTTGGAGTGCGTTGTTTCACATCAGAAATCGTATAGTAATCATACTAATCGAAACATCTGCAACATTTGTTATGGTACTGAATACTTGAACAAAACAACCATTCATGGATACAGCTGTAAATAACATGACCCCATTGTCAAAATGTCAGGATTCATCTTTTATTTATGAGTTAACCCCTGTGCAAAGTATAAAACTGTGAAGTGGAAACTTGGTTTTTTTTTTCCCACACTATATAAATATTATTTCTTGGAATTATGAAATTTGATAAGCGGATGTATCTTGATGAGTACATGTACAACATTCTCACTACAAAAGTAGATCATGGTGACCCAAATTTCATGTTTCATTGATGGTTAACTTTTTTATTTTAAGTTTATTGCTCAAGGTTTATTCATACAAAAATTGCAAACTAATTGTATGCACTTCTGTTAGTGCTACACCCTTTCAACAAAAGATAATCTCAGTGACCTACATTTTACATTTTATTGGGACTGCTCTGGTGGCTTAGTGGTTAGAGTGTCTGCCTCTGATTCGGGTGGTCGTGGGTTCGATCCCCAGCTGAGTTATACCAAAGATTTATAAAAATGGTACTAACAGCTGCCTCACTTGGCGTTCAGCATTAAGAGGTTAGTGTTAGGACTGGTCGGCCTGATGTCAGGATAATGTGACTGGGTGGGACATCATGCTGCATGTCTGCGGCATGATGCCCGAGTATTAGACATCACTATAAACTGCCACACTGCAGACATCCTAGCGATATGACTGAATAATTGTTAAAAATACGTTAAAAAATCAAAATCTCACACACACACATTTTAGTGGCACAAGATAAATTTTTGAATTTATCTCATGACCAATATTTTAAGTACTTTGTGTACATACCACTATATATAGAATTGAGAAACTTGGGTGAGATGATGCAAATTGATGAGTACTACACTGTAACAAAATTAGGTCACATTGATCAAAGTTTTTGTGTTTTAGTGATTTTTATGTTTTTACTGTTTATGCTTGAATCATCGAACCAGATGATTGTATTTACTTCTTAGTACCACACTTATGCAAAAGGTTACTGTGACCTACATTTCACATTTCACTGGCTTAGGTTTAAGTTTTTGCATTTATCTCATGACCACATATTTTTTTTAACATGCCACATGTATGTAATACCAACCTGTGTAGAACCACAAAACTTGAAGAGATGCATTTTGATGAGGACTACTACACTCATTTTAGTAGTAGGTCATTATGATCCATATTTTACACTTCGCTGACTTGGGTTAAAGTTTGTACTTGATGTTAATTTATTGTGCTTGTATCATCAAGGTCTTGGATGAGTTCAGTAATGAGTGAGTTCCACACATACAAATGAGTTGATCTTGCATCTGATTGGCTGAGATTGTTACCATTCTGGAGGCTTTATTTCTTGTCTGATCTGATCAGATTTGGAATATATATTAATTATGCTTATATCATCAAGACCTTGGACAAGTTAAGTACTGAGCATTATATATTCATATGAATGAGGTGATCTTGCATATCATTGAAGTGATCTTGCATATTATTAACTGAGCTAGTTGCCACTTGGGAAGCCATGTTTCTTATCAAAACTTGATATAGAATATGGACTATAGGTTTCTTGTACATGTATCATGAGGATTTTGGATAGCTTAGTTTATGTGCTTGATCCATGCGTATTAATGATGTCACTTTGCATCAGATTGGCTGAGCATATTGCCACTCGTGAAGCAATAATTTCCAATCTGACTTTGATAAAAATTTAAATATGAGCTTATGTCATTAAGATCTTGGACTGTTTCAGAAGTGAACAGGATCCATGCCTTTTAATGAGATTACCTTGTACCAGATTGGTTGAGCTTCTTGCCAGTCTTAAAGACATATTTTTATATTTTTGATCAGAATTTAAAATATAGCTATTTTATCAAGCTCTCTCAACACCAATTTTTCATGTGATTTACCTGGACTTGTTACCACTCTAGAGACTGTATTCATGAGCAAATTTTGATCATACTTGGTAAAAATGCTTAAATCATCTTGGATGAACACTATTCATGTACATAAATGAGGTCATTTTACACCCGATTGGCTGAGTTTGTAAACAATGTCGCAACTTTATTTCTGATCTGATTTTGATCAAACTTGTTAAATAGACCTGCATTGTCAAGGTATTGGATGTGTTTCGATTATGAGCAAGTTCTAAGCATGAGATAGTTTTACAGTGATTGACTTGTCACCCTGGAGACCATATTCTCATGGGAAAAAAAATTGCTCCATCTTAAGCCAGTTTTATTATTGTCATAGACAGGGTCTTTAAAAAACAAAACCAGTGTATATCAGTGATACCTTCCATCTGATTGGCAGAGACTTAAGAGTCTATATCTGTCATCCAATTTCTATAAAACTTTAATGTAAATGGGTTTATATCATCAAGCTCTTGGATGACTTTGAGCATGTAACTGTGCATATTAATTATGCCATTTTCTTTTGAAAGAATTTGTATTGGGATAGGTAAAATAGGTAAAATCAGCATGATATAAACTCTGGGAAATAATTTTAATGGAATGCATTCAAACAGTACTTCATAAGCCTGCTTAGTGAAATCATTAACTGTTTAGTTATGTTATCCAGGTGAACAGTATCAGGCCCACATTACTCTTTTTTTGTTTGGGAGCTCCAATTACAAATGGGAGGAAGGGATTTTCATGTTGAACTGGACTAACACCAGGAAGATAGTTATCAGTGTAATAATAGATGGGAAGTGTTACATAATAAAATTATATTTACCACACTCACATATGCACAGAATTATATTTTTTGTATTAGTTCAGTTTCTCTGACACTTGTTTATAGAGTCATGAAACATAATGGGTGTATTGATCTTGGAGGATACTACTCACCATGTGCAAGACTAGATCACATTGACCTATTTTTCATACTCCTGCAATTTCGTTCGGTTTTTGCATGTAGCTCAGCTTCCCTGACAGATCTATAGTCATGGATTTTGATGGGTGTAGACTTCATGTATACTCTTGTGGTCACAGCGATCTAAATTTTTTACTTTATAACAGAGCAGTGAGATGTGAACCTCTGAAGAATTATTATAAAACATGATACATTGTACAATTTTAAAATGTTGCTTTTTTGTTTGAGTAAATAATATCATTCATCTGCATGATGCAACAACAAATATGATGATGTGACATTACATTAACAGTAATATCACAAATCACATGACATCATATTAGCCACTGAAGAAAATATCTGAGAGGAATTGTGTAATAATACGAATGAGTGTCAAAGCATGATTATCACAAGTTGAATATCTTGATTAAATGTATTCAAGTGCTTTTGTTTTATTTTTTTTTTAGAGGATGTTTTGACGGAAAATAAAGGAGAGTGCTGTATATGTTTAGACGATTTAACACAAGGCGACACGATAGCGCGACTACCTTGTTTATGTATATATCATAAAGTGTAAGTAAATGAAAATTTACCTTTCTCAGATAATATGATAGAGTTAAACAACCAAACATTTTTATCAGAGTACATACTTGCAGATATTCAAATATAAAATCAGTATTAGAATATTTGTTTGTTTTCCTTGCATCTAAGCAGCATTTTGTAAAGAAACAATCTGAAATGTCATCTATGCAAGGTTATTATAGAAAGAATGAAAGAAATGGTATTGTTTTTATCCCCACTTTTGCACAGTGAGTAATGTTGAAATCCCGTGTCATCCTAAATATACCAGTTTAAGTCATGTTGATTCAACACTTTTTATACGTACTCTCACCCCCCACCATAAGACAGAGCATATTGTGATTTTGTTTCCATCTGTTATCAATTTGGTTTCCACACAACTAAAAATCAATGTGTCCATCATCTACAGCTACCAAACTTTGTGGATGTCTTGCACTTTGGTTAATGAAGAACCCTATCGATTTCATGTGATAAAGCTCAAAAATTAAGCTCACTGTGACTGAAAAAAAAAAATGGTTTCAGCACAGCAATTCAAGTTCTCCATCATCAACAGATACCAGACTTTCTGGGTAGATATGGGGTAAAGAAGAACCCAATCAGTTTGGGAGTCAGAAGGTCAAAGTGCAAGGTCATTGCCTGAAAGAAGAAAAATGTTTTGTGCACAATAACTTGAGTTCTCCATCATCATTGGTTACCAAACTTTGTGGATGACTTGCAGTTGGGATGGAAAAGAACCTTAATGAATTTGTAGTCAAAAGGTCAAGGTCACAGTAACTGAAAGAAGAAATATGGCAGTTCTACATCACATACATCAGTCAACTTTGCCTGATGTCTTGTATTTGAGGTAAGGAAGAAGCCTGTTGGTTTTGCAGTCAGAAGGTCAGAGACAAAGGTCCCTGTGACTGAAAGAAGAAAAATGGTTTCTGCACAATAGTTTGAATTCTACTACACCATTCTGAAGTTACCAGCCTTTGTGGATAGCTTGCACTTTGAGTAAAGGAGAACCTATCAGTTTGGTGGCAAAGGTCAAGGTCACCAACTAAAAGAAGAAAAATGATTTCAGCACTCTTAACATTAGTTCTCAACCATTAACAGTTATATTTGTCCCCTTCTTGAGCTTAGGAAGAACTCTATTGATTTGGGGCTCAGAAGGTGCAAGGTGAAGGTCACACTTAAGAAAAATGGTTTCTTCCCATTAACATGAATTCTTCATCAGCTGCTGTTACCAATCTTTTTGGAACCACTCCGGTAGCCTAGTAGTTAGAGCGTCTGCTTCGGATGTGGGAGGTCATGGGTTCAAACCCCGACCGAGTCATACCAAAGACTTGTAAAAATGGTATTAGCAGCTGCACAGCATTAAGAGGTTAGTGCTAGGACTAGTCGGCCTGCTCTCAGGATAATGTGACTGGGTGGGAAGTGATGCGATATGTCTGTGGCATGATGCCCCAGTGCTAGATATTACTGTTAAATTATACCATATTGGTCAGGCCTCCATGTTCCAGGGATGTAACTTTATTTCATAAGTAACCTAAGCGTGCTAAATCTACACAATTTGGCGACACTAGCTGTTGTTAACTACTAGGCCAGACACTCACATGCATGAGTAGCAGTGACCCAGTTATCATTGGAAATAATTCGACAGCAACAAAACCGTTTCTAATCAACAATAGAAAATAAAAATATTTACCCCAGTTTTAAACAGAAACATTTTAGGACATGTCTGTAATAGCCAAATTTCATTATGTTGCAAACATCTTGAAGAGCTACAACTGAATTGGATTTGGGTGGTCATGCCCTGCCCAGTGAAGTTTTGATATATATCTAAGAACGGATTACATCCATCTGTCAGTCCATTTATCTATCCCTCTGTCACAGTCTTCATTTTCAGAGCATGATTCCAAAACGGTTGTGGTGGATATTACTCTTATTCTTCACAGTTCTTCATGTTCAATATTTTTTAACATCGTGTTTTCTTTTCTGGAGTATAATTTGGTACATGCACATATAGGGTATGAGATGTGTGCTCCAGATGTGCCTTTTGCTATTTTTAATGTATTTTGCCCATTTGTCAGGAAAGGAAAAGGTATTTCCAACACAAAGATCTCTGCATGAGCAAAGTTTTTAAAGTAATTTTCCAAGACTTGTAACTCAAAATTTGTATCACTTTTTATTTTCAGATGCATTGATAGTTGGTTCAAGAAAAACAGATCCTGCCCAGAACACCCTCAGGATTAAAATTATTAATACTTGGAGGAATAAACAGCAAGATTACACCAGTAAATTTGTGTCCTAGGGCTTTCTGATTTTTATTTAAGTTGAAGCTTGTTGTACTTTGCAAGCTAAGAGAAGGTCCCTGTTCACACATGTGATATTATTTGACTCATCAGGGAATTCTTTCTGGAAGAGACTACAAAGCTAAGAATATAAAATTCATGATTTCTGGATGTGGACTGATATGCAAATAAAGTCTGTGTTATTCTAAGAATGGAGACAATTACTTCTTATCATGAGTTATTTATTGAAAGCTTCATATGTGATATATTGATGTAATGATGCTGTACAGATTAGTTTAAGCACATTTTATTGCTAGCTGTGAATACAAATATAAATGGCAAACAGATTGGAAACAGTTTTTGTAACTTACATACAGATTTTTGAATGTTGAACAGAAAAGATTTTATATTCAGTAATTTGCAGTAAGTTAAACTGGGGTCATTATTACCTTAATACAGATTTATACTAGGCATGAAAAATGAAACATTTCCCATCTGAACTCGCGTACAAGTTGAGTTCAAGTGTAAACAATATATGCCCTGATCTGCTTTGCCCTACTGGTTACTCATACAAACTACACAGACCCAGATCTATCAGTACATTATGTCCCAGCAGATCTGGGTCTGTGCAGTTTGCAGTTGGACTCGACTTACTAGTGAGTATATTTAGTACATCAACATATTTACCAATTCCAGGTAGACAAATAATGACAAAAAAAAAGATAAAAATCAAGGCTAAAAGATCAAATTTTCATTAGGGAAAAGAAATGCCTGAAGATTGGTCATCATAGGGTTCAACCATGGTATAACAAAAGAAAACTTGTTGCATGAATGCTGAGTTTGACATTTTGTATAGCAAGATTCATTGAGGGTTCCAAAATTTTAGATTACTTCTGTCCCTGATTCACCAACAAATTGTAAAGCATAATCTAGACTTAAGACATTTCATTGGTTGAACTTAAGTTGGACTTAAATTTCATCCAGTCAGGTTACTGACTTCCAGATGTAACATTAACTCTAGACCAAATCAGTTGGTGAAATCCAGGCCTGGAAATTTTTTGTGCAGTAATAGCTTCTTCCATTCTTACTATTCATTCAGTTAGATTAGGAGATGGTACCAGGCGGTGTAAAATCAGCTTGTTATTGTGCCTTTCATACATAAACTTTAGAGTTATAAATTTCATGTTTTTAAGATGTTATTTTTAAAATTTGATAACAAATCACAAAGTGTTGACTCTAAAATTTAGCATAGACATCAAAGTTTTGTGAAATTAATTAATTGATGAATTATTTTGCATGAAATATAACAACAAATTTAATCCATGCAACAAGATTGACTACCAAGAAGTTTTCAGGAAAGTTTAGTAATTGATGTGGCACATCATATAACTTATACATTTGACATTTATTTCCTTAAATAAACTTTTTCAGTGTATATCAACACTTTTGAAGATTAAAAATATCGTTATCCTTCCTGGTTATCATAGGAGTACTAATAATGTTTATTTAATTTGCCTATACACTGTTTGTTTGTATCACTCATGAGATACATTATTTAAGAGTGTTGAATTATTTCCGCAAGTTTGAACAGAATACTTGCTTGTGCAAAAGACCATTTCTTTGCCTTGATATGTAATGAGAAATTAGAAATACTTGAGTATACTACAATGCTATTTTACCTGTAAATTTCATTACCTTGATGTATAAAGAGATATTAGATGTGCTTGAGTATAGTACCAGTGCTGTTTACCGGTGAATTTACCTTACCTTGATATGTAAAGAGAAAGTATATGTACTTGGGTACAGTACAGTTGCTTTTTCTTGAATTGTTAACTCACAAGGCTCAAACTTTTTCAGTCAGTCTTATTTTATTTGAAATCCCAATGGACTTGCAACCATCTCAAGCCTGGCTATTTGTGAATCATTAAACAGTGACACCAGGGATGCTAAGTATGTGTAACTTTGAAGCAGCATGGTTCACTTAATGTTACGACACCTAGCTAATTTGCTAATGTCTTACCATTTTCATAAGAAGTCTTTGATATATAGAAACTGCTCTGATAACAAATCGGAATGATTGCCGCATTTACTTGCTTATAAGTTGAGTCAGACTGCAAACATCAATGATCCTGATCTGCCATAGCATAATGTGCCTACAGGTCAGGGTCTGTGTTGTTTGTTCTACTGATTGCTCCTGACAAACTGCACAGATCTAGATCTGCCAGCACATTATGTGACAGCAAATCTGAGTCTGTGCAGTTTTGCAGTTGGTCTTGATTTATAAGCGAATATATGTGGTATCTCTGCTTTGGCAGTTCATCAAATGAACACTACAGGTTGTCAGTTTCCCAAGAATCAGTCACCATTGTGCTTATAATTTTTGTAGAAGTGTTTATGTTGTGCACATTCATTTATTTGTCCTGCGCCACAAATTTGAAAGAAGGCTTTTTTGCCAAGGTTATCTATTTTAAACTCTGACAGGTTTGTACCAGAAACAACGTATTTTATACTGTCCTTCACACTGAATTTGTTTGCTTCATTATGAAAAAGAACTGTATTGCAAAAAATTATTCTGTTCCATTGCTTTTTGTTTATTTCATACATTAACAACTCTGTAAGATATGGTAATATTTATTGCATAATTCTGGTGAGATATATTTAATTCTTGATTATATGACATCATGTGATCTGCAGTAATTGATGATATTGCAGATTGATGAGTGGCTGCATCTTAAGAAGAGTAGCTCTACTGTACCAAAAGTTCGTCTCAGTGACCTGTTTTTTCATATGCGAGTAACATGCATATCTTAAGTTCATTCAAACATGTCTTGAACACTATTTCACCTTGGTCATTAAAATTGGTTTGTGGATGCATTTCATTAATTGTATCAAAAGCAGGTCACTGCAATCAATTCTCTAGGCTTGTATGACTTTGTGTTTTCAGTGGTTTGTTTGCAACACTATCATTATTTCGGAACTTATTTGACATCACTCACCAAAATTATTTTGAGGTTTCTAAAGAAGAGTAACTCAACCTAGCCAAAAATAGGTCACTTCAACCTTTTTTCACCATGCTTTATCAACTCTTGCACAGACTTTCCATGCGATATCTTCTACAGTAGCAGCCCTACATCCATCAGACAACATGCATGGACTTTTCTACAAGCACTTAACATCAGTACAGAAAATTACATTATTGTGCCCTATTTGACTGCTTGTGTCATTCAGTCACTAAAAGTGAATATTTAAACCCCTGCCATAAAGTGGAGTGTGACATCCATTCCTGCATCCATCCATTTGTCATCCATTTCTTCCCAATTTTGTTTTCTACACAGTAATTCAAGTTTTTCGCAACTTACCATTACCAAACTTGTGGATGGTTTGCAGTTGGAGTAAGGAAGAAACCCGTCGAATGGTCAGGGGTCAAAGTCACTGTGACCCGAAGAAAAATTATTTCTGTTCAGTAACTTTGTTATAAACTTGCACATGGAATTAGGTTGAAGCCTATTGATTTTAAGGTCAAAAGGTTAAAATGTCAAAATGGCTGGAAAATGGAAAGAAAACAAATTCTGCACAAACGTTTCAGTTCTTGACCCTGCATCTTCACCAGAGTTTGTGGATTACTTACACTTTTGGGTATTAAAGAAGTCTATTGACTTTGGGGTCAGAAGGTCATTGCCTCAATGATTGAAAGAAGAAAATGATTTTTGCATAATTTTTGTTGAAAACCACATACCTTTGACAAGTGCTTGTGGAGGATTTATACTCAAGGTATAGAAGAAGCTTGTTGGTTTTGGGGTGAAAATAAAAGTTTAAATTCATTACCTTTAGTTTAAGACCATATATTTTGATGAAAGTTCCAGGTCACAAACCCATTTGTCATTAATCTCTAGTCAGCCATGGCTTACAAAGTGTCTCCATAAAGGTTTATTTAACATGGAGATGGCATACAATGCACCATTCACAGTAATCTTGTAAGCATGGATCTTTAGCTTGGTTTATCCAGTATTTATCAAACTGTACATGTATATGCATTTTCTGAAGTACTACAGTATCTTTCCAGAATTAGGTCACTGTTGCCTATTTGTTAACTTGGACTTCATCCTGGATTTTATTCAGTATCTTGAACACTATCAACTTCACACTAGTGAAATTTTCTCTGTATATGTCCTAATGAGCTGTATATTGCATTTATGAAAGCGTGTCAGTATCAGCAAAACCAGGTTACTTTGACCTACATTTGAAAGCTTCAGAGACATTTCTGTTAGCATGCACAGGGCACACAAATTACATTGTTTAGCTTTAGCCACTTGCTCCACAGGGCAGGTAACTTGGAACTTTTATTCATATGGCATAAATTTTACTCATCCTGTACTGGTGTATAATTCTGAAGAATGAAAATTTAAACTTTATCAGTCCAATGATTTGGCAACTTTAGTACATTCAGACTATTTTAATGAACCCAATAAACCCACAAGTTAGGAGGATTTGAGTCTGCTGTTGATGCATATTTGCAACAATCCTGACAAAATAGGTCATTAGACTTATCATGTTCTAACCAGTCATATTCAGCAAGACATGCCTATTGAATGTTTCTCATGTTTTGTAGAATCATGCTGCTTTTTTGAAAGATTTCTCTTCTTTGCTTCTTGTTTTAGCCATTCTTTTCTCTTATTTATTCTTTTATCTCACTGGCCACCCCCAGAGAACTAATGAATATCATACATGCCTACTGTCAAAACAGTTACTGGTGACATGGACCTAACATATGTCTCAACAAAATTGCCTGTTGCATCAGATGCAGATAACCCAGTTTGCAAACCAGTCAGTATTGTCCGGTACCTTAGCTCTTTTTCCAGATGGACTGCATTATAAAATACAAACCAGTCAGTATTGTCTGGTACTTGAGCTCGTTTTCCAGATGGACTGCATTATAAAAACACAAACCTCATTATAGTCAGGTATTTTAGCTCTTTTTTTCCAGTGAACTGAATTATAAAATATGAACCTGCCTATATTGTCTGGTACTTCAGCTCTATTTTGAAATGAACTGCATTATAAAATACAAAGTTATTGATAATTTGACACTAAATTGAAAACACTTGCACCCAGAATGTTGAAAATGATGGATTATTCCTGCTGTGTGAGAATCTCAGATGCTTATGTGAATGTGATCTGTGTTAAATTACACATATGATTAAGTTTGAGTATTAGATTATTGTGTGTCTGGCTGATAGAGACTCCGTGCAGATGGATACATTTTATGTTAAGTCAGCTGACATGGCTTTTGAATGAAGAATGAACCACCATTGATTAAAAAAAAACATATTTTCAATTTTTTTCAACAACTGACCTGATAGTGTGCTCTTTTCATCTTGTCAGACAAGCGTCTTGAAAAAAGTCACTTGCCTGTCCCCACCTGTCACTTTTAAATATGAGTGGACAAGTGGAATTTTTTGTACAGCTGTGTTGCCTTGGAATGCATTTCATTTAATACTACAAAAGTTGCCGTTATCCAAAGTGACCCTTAAGATACTCTAACCCAACTGCACCTGTTGACCAGTTTACTGGCCTAGCATGCGTTTACATTGAAATATATGGCTGACAAGGATTGGTATTGTTGCACATCTTTGAAAATGGGAGGAGATTGTGATCCAGTCCATCCTTTAATAACTGTAATATCTGTGACATTAGTGTTATTGCATATTGCAGTGGGGGCCTCTGTGTCTTCTCATACAACTACCACCACCAGCCAGGAACATATCCCCTAGGTAATAACATTGAAAATATTGAGATTCCCACCCTACTATCATATCTATAGTAACTGGCTATGAAATGGCAACTTTATATATGCAGCTGATATTTGATCCCATGATCAGGATAATATGGAATTCATTGAGATCCCCACCCTATTATCATCTCTTTAGTTACTGGGCACGAAATGGCAACTTTATACATGCAGCTGATATTTGATCTCAGGATCAGGGTCATAACTTGGAAGCTGTCGAGATCCATATTATGTTGTGTAGGTACACTTGCTGGGCATAATGAGGCAAATTTATATATGTAGTTGACAATGACCTCATGGTCCAGCCCTAACCTCAATGACTTGGCCCCTGGGTCACAATTTGGAAACTATTGAGATTCCTATCCTTTAATCTTGTACATACTACTTGGCATGAAACGATAAATGCATATACCCAACTGGCACTACCCACAGGAACCTGCCAAAAAAGTTACAAACTTGGAGATGGGCATCAGAAGCAAGAAGCTTTGGAATATGTTTTTCAGTTGCAGAATTCTTGTTTGGAATTATAACTATATCATTATCTCATCTGTTTTATATGCATCTGTTTTGTACGTTTTGGCAATGTTAACAAATTATTAGAAATGTACAAATAATTTTGCTTCGTAAAAATTTTATTATTGTAAGCAGGCAGCATATCAGATGATTGAACTGTATAACATTTAATATCAATGAAATTATGCTTGGTGTGTAAAAATATCTGTACATTTTTATTTCATGCAAGTTGTATATACAGATGTATTTCATGCCAGCAGTCTTCATACATGGCTTGTGTATCTGTCATTTACCTTGGCGCAGACTTGACACGGTGATCACTTTGTCATCTTTTGAATGTCCGTCTATCTGTATGCCTGTCCATTCATCCAAACCCTATATTAACCATAGTATTTTACTTTCCTTTTTGTACACCTATTATAGCTGAAAAAAAATTGGCTGGACAAACAGTTGGTCTTGTTCGATTATTCTAGTCTTACATAGATAATCAGGGGACCTTAAGTGCATACTAATGGTGGCATAAGGTGGGCTGGACAAAAATAAGTCTTGTTCCATTATTCTAGCATTGCATACATAATTGGGGACCTTAAGTGTCTACCAAAGGTGGCATTGCTAGGGCAAACACGGTAAAAATTGCATTCATCTAGTAGAAATTCACTTTGAAATACACTTTCATGGTCTCAATACTGTTTTTTAGTTTATTTTCTGGAGGAATGGTTTTTGTGGTTTAGACTTAATAACATGCCATTTTTGTCAGTACTTGTATTTGTGGATTGACCCTGGTAGCATTGTAGTATTTTCATCATGGAAGATCCTGTTTGCAGGAACTATAAAATCCATGAAAATTGGGTTCCTGCAAATAAAAGTTAACCTATACCATGTTGGAAAATAATCTATACTTAATAAGACAGGAAGGTAATTTTTTTTTCAGTCATGACCAGTAAAACCATGTCATATAAATGGATTTCACTAGCTGATTGGATCCAATCCACTCCATTTTGAAGACAGCACTCACTAATTAGATCCAGCCAACTCAATACAGAAGCCAGTACGCACTGATTGGATCCGTGCCAACTCGATACTGAAGACAGCACTCACTAATTGGATCCATCCAACTCAATGCAGAAGACAGTACTCACTGATTGGATCCATGCCAACTCAATACAGAAGACAGCACCCACTGATTGGATCTATGCCTACTCAATACTGAAGACAGCACACACTGATTGGATCTATGCCAACTCAATACTGAAGACAGCACACACTGATTGGATCTATGCCAACTCAATACTGAAGACAGTACACACTGATTGGATCCATCCAACTCAATGCAGAAGACAGTACTCACTGATTGGATCCGTGCCAACTCAATACTGAAGACAGCACTCACTAATTGGATCCATCCAACTCAATGCAGAAGACAGTACTCACTGATTGGATCCATGCCAACTCAATACAGAAGACAGCACCCACTGATTGGATCTATGCCTACTCAATACTGAAGACAGCACACGCTGATTGGATCTATGCCAACTCAATACTGAAGACAGCACACACTGATTGGATCTATGCCAACTCAATACTGAAGACAGCACACACTGATTGGATCTATGCCTACTCAATACTGAAGACAGTACTCACTGATTGGATCTATGCCAACTCAATACTGAAGACAGCACACACTGATTGGATCTATGCCTACTCAATACTGAAGACAGCACACACTGATTGGATCTATGCCTACTCAATACTGAAGACAGTACTCACTGATTGGATCTATGCCAACTCAATACTGAAGACAGCACACACTGATTGGATCTATGCCTACTCAATACTGAAGACAGTACTCACTGATTGGATCTATGCCAACTCAGTACTGAAGACAGCACACACTGTTTGGATCTATGCCTACTTAGTACTGAAGACAGCAAAATATACAGTATAAATGACAAAGGTGGTAGAAATGAACCGCTTAGAAAAAGCTACTGTTACAGTTCTCATCCTTACATTTTTTTTTGGAGCTGCTATGAGTACAACATTGTTTTCTTTTTGTCAGTACATTAACCTGGCTGTCATGACTTTTTAGTTTTCCTCAGTAACTATTGAAGGACTTCTTAATGGATTTGAACAGTGATATGGTGTCGAGTATCAAAATGTCCAAGTTCAGGTCAGAATTTTACTTTTTTTGCCAAATATTAGATTAGGATCCCAGTTGACTTGCAGACTTGCCCTTGCATCATAAACTAAGGTTTCTTCAGTTTATACCATCAGTACAACTTGTGGGGGCCCCGAGTGGCCGAGTGGTCTAAAGCGCTGATCGTTACGGATCACTGCCATCTCACCTCTGTCTGCGTGAGGTTCGAGTCCAGGCTCGGCTAACGTGGGTACGTGAGAAAGCCTGCCAGTAGCTTCTCGTGGGTCGGTGGTTCTTCCCGGGGTTTTCCAGGGTTCTTCCTCCACCATTAATACTGGCCGCCATGTATAGCCTATCTTGTGCTGAAAAATGGCGTTAAACCCTATAACAACAACAACAACAACAACTTGTGAAAAGGGTATGGGTTCCTGTGATTTTCCAGGAAATTAAGGTATTTTAATCACAACTGATTATTCATTGCATATTATTCATTGCATACATTTCTGGGGGTTTTTTTTGGTTTCTAAAAATATGAAATTTTTTGTGAAAATAGTCATTTAAACGCATCCTTGCAAGTGTGTCTCAGGCTATTTCCTTTCATTTCTGAAGATGTATTCCTTCATAGATAAAAAGCTTCCAACAAGGGATGCATTCAGTGTAATGCTGGCTTTACAACACTGATCTGCTCTAGGGAAATTTTTTATATCTCTGCCAGAAGTGTAATGTTGTCCATCAGGTTACTAATTTGGTTTCTGCGCATTAATTTGAGTTGTCCACCATATATCACTACCAAACTTTGTGGATGGCTTGCACTTATGTAAGGAAAAAGAACCCTATTGATGAATCAACTGAAAAAAGACATTTTTTTCCATACAGAGACCAAGTTCTCCCACCATGTGCTTCCTCCATGGCACTGGCTGGACAAGTGACTTAATGCTACAGTCTAGGATGTAAATAAGCAGATAAAACAAGGCTGCAGGTTGCATCCGGCCCACGGGCAAAAGGTTGCACATGTCTGATCTACAGTTATCCAACTTTGTGGATGGCATGCACTTGGTATAAAAAGAGCCATATTGATGTTTGGACCCAAAGATCAACAGTCAAGGTTTCTGTGACTGAAAGAATAAAAATAGCTTCCTCACAAATACATTAGTTCTACATCATAAACCTGAATCAAACTCTGTGGATGGTTTGCACTTAGGGTAAGGGAGAATACTTTTAATTTGGGAGTCAATAGAATGGTCACTGAAAGAAC
>JAECUM010029202.1:0-10582 GCA_016617855.1 Megalonaias nervosa | reverse complement strand
TCTCTCTCTCTCTCTGCATATCTGTATCTGATAATGAAGCCATTACTTTTATTTACATCAATTTGCTATATGATTCTCACACTCCGTTTTAAGATCTTTCATCCAATCAAGCGTTCGCCAAAATTCTTCGCGGCTTTTTTTCGATGATGAGAAATTTGATTGACGTTCCTAAATTGTCAAATAATTATCACACACACACGCACACACACACATATACATATACATATATATATATATATATATATATATATATATATATATATATATATATATATATATATATATATATATATATATACTGTAGGGTAATTATATAAAGAAAAATGTAAAATAGTTGCAGCATTCGCTAGAAAGGTGATACTCGATTAAAAGCACCAGGAGGGAGCTCCAGAGAATCGAGAAGACTTATAGTAGGCTTCAAGTTTAAGTGAAAACTTCTTTATCCAACAATTTAAGTGAAAATGTCATCCTTATGCAACAATTTAAGTGAAAATGTCATCCTTATGCAACAATTTAAGTGAAACCTTCATCTCTATCCAACAATTTAGCGCATGACTGCATACTTTTTTAGTCGATCAAATCTGACACTAATTTTTTACATGGTGTCTTGGAACCATATCTACATTATTAATATATGAAAATTGGGTAATATATGACAACATGTTTTAAAGATGTATGCATTGTTGAAAATATAAAGAAGTTTCTAAAGATTATATATGTGTGCATCTCTTTCTTTCTTTCTCTGACTTTCAGAATTAATGCATATATTCTTTTCATGTGAAGTATTCATGTAAGTGGTGGTCATGCGAAGACAGATGAAAATAATGGTATATCTTGTACCCAGTTTTATTTGACTAACAGTGACTCAACTCTTGGTCTTAAGTTGTAACCAATATAGCATTGGATCATAGTTATATTTCTCGTGTTCCTAGAAACATCTACAACAGTCTTGTTTTCAAACTCCTTTTAACACATTTGACAATATTCTTTCTCACCTATGATGTAAAATGGTGAGCATAAATCGAGCCTCTCAGGAATATAATATTTAGAACGTATATGTATAGTCGATAAAAAACCTAAAGGTGTACAAATATAGGTCCAAGAGTTAGGTAAATTGTTCCAGAAGTTTTCCATCATAGGTCATAACAAAACTGTAGAAAACTTCAATAAAAGGTAAGGACGATGGTGTTCATTTTTTTTTAGATGTTAAAGGAAGAAAGTATGACATGACTGTACAAGGTTTATAGTTAGTTTAAGTATTACTCTAATTATTTACTGCATATACAGTTGCTGAAATAGATAGCGACTATGTAATTATTAGTAGGTACTAAAGTTTGTGTCCAACATAATATGAGACTAAGAAGTCAGTATTAAAATATTATTCGAAAGCTATTCGTAGCAGTAGCAATATTTGCCCTGTTATTTTAAGAAAATAGATGTTGTCAATACTAATAGCTCATGTCAAAGCCCGTATTATTTTCATAATTTTGTATTGAAAATTTGAACTATGATTAGGTTAATAAAATATGTTAACAAATAAAACAATTGCCACAGGGAACGAGGGGTCTCCAACGAAGAGTATTTAGAGTCGCACAAGTTTTGATTTTATATATCAATGTGTAGTGAAAGAAGAGAAATAACCACAGGCATTGTCAAAAATAAACAATTAAATGTCCAAACAGAAATAATCACTGGCATTGTCAAAACTAGACAATTAAATGTCCAAACACAAATAATCACTGGCATTGTCAAAAGTAGACAATTAAGTGTCCAAAGATAAATAATCACTGGCAATTAAAAAATATAGACAAATAGATGTCTAAAGAGAAATGATCACTGGCATTGTCAAAAAATAAACAAATAAATGTCCATAGCGTCCATTATAATGTAATGTATTACCGTTTTTTAGGTATATGCTTCCTGACATACAGAAACTTTAAGATATGACGGATGATGGACGTATTGTATTTTGGACATTAATATGTCGGATATTGAATGTTTTTTGCTTTGGACACTAGCATGTCGAATATTGAATGTGTTATACTTTGGACATTAATATGTTGGATATCGAATGTGTTATACTTTGGACATTAATATGTCGGATATTGAATATGCTATACTTTCGACATTAATATGTCAAATATTGAGCGCGTTATACTTGGATAATAATATGTCGGATATTGAACTTATTGTACCTTGGGCATTAATATGTCGGATATTGAACGTGTTGTACTTTGGACATTATTATGTTGGATATATTCAAGGTATTTTCTACGCATTAACCTTCAAAAGTTCCCTGTCCTTAAACTATGTATAACTGTAATATTATTTAATATAAGCAATATCCATCAGATCAATGGTTGACTCACCCACGCAACCACGAATTTACGGTAGCAATAAGCAATAAAATGAACATATGTTTGCCTCAAATGACCTTGACCAGTAATGATGTGACTTGATATCGTTATGCATAAACCCAGTCAAGCTCTAAACTCCAGTCACCTCGAGGTCTGACTTTTTGACACTCCTTGAAATAGGACGGTTTCATTATTTAGACAGGTGTGTGTGTGTGTCTGTGTGTCTGTGTGTGTGTGTGCTTATATTTGTGTTACAAAATATTTTAATTTTATTGTCAATAACCTTGACTTTCGATATGTTGCTTCCCAGAATTGATTGGAAACTGCAACTGCCCAAGTTTCATGAACATGTGAGTTTTGATGAAAACAGTGTATGGAAGTTGAGTTATGCAGAAAACAAGAATGCTTTTTAACTTCCAGTGACCTTGACCTTTGATCGATCGATCCTAGACTCAATAGGGTGCTGCCCTTCTTCAAATGTAATGCGGCCATGAAGTTGATGATAACTGGATGCGAGAAACTTCAGGTAAAGGCAATTATTATGATGAGCCCAAAAGGCCAATTTTGGCTAAGTGGCCTTGACCATTGACTTCTGGGCCCCAAATTGAATAGGGAGTGCTTCTGTCAATGTGTAGATGATCAGTGAAGTTTGATGCAAATTAGATCCAGAAACATGACTGACTGAGAGTAACCAGAAAAAGTTATAATGTTGGTTCCAGCGAGTTTGACCCTTCACGTCACTGCCTCAGAACCAAGAGGGAGCTAATGCGAGGTCTAGCGACAACGTGTGATGTAAATCAAAGCAATAAAACTTGACTGATTACATTTTCAGATGCAGTGATATTAACCGATAGGCTTCTGCTTCTACCCTTGAGTCAGGCAAACAAATAAGGTTTGAGAAAAAAATACGTTTCGGAAACCACCATGTCTACGGACCGATGTACAGAAAGTATATTGCTACACTTTTATTCCCCGTAACGGTCTAAAAAAAATTAAAA
Organism: Megalonaias nervosa; assembly: GCA_016617855.1. Lineage (NCBI taxonomy): Eukaryota > Metazoa > Mollusca > Bivalvia > Unionida > Unionidae > Megalonaias > Megalonaias nervosa. The sequence goes on along the minus strand of JAECUM010029202.1, from coordinate 7,227 downwards.
TTAAGTTAATGAGAGAAAACAAAACGCAGTCGAAATAAATGCCCCAAAATTATGCCACGAAAAATTTATAAGCATGTAGATGTATTTGTCTTTCTCACTCATGAACAAATATTTAGCATTAAGTATTACATGAAGAAAAATTATGACATTGTTTAATGGCGAGAGTTTCTCGTAGGTATGTATGTATGCATGGGTAAATGGATGAATATGTATATACGTATATGCGTGTTACTGCATACATTCATACATACATACATACATACATACATACATACATACATACATACATACATACATACATCGGCACTAACAAGCTAAAATTCCAACGTTTGAAAGATTATAAGATCTATTATTTTACAAAGTTTTATGAATAAATATTTGTAATTTAGATTAGATATTTATCATGTTGAATTATGACGTGATTTCTTTACCTTGTGTCAAGAATCTTGATGAACAGGTTGTGTATTCGGATGTCAAACAGATAACGATCTTGAGTTATTGAATGTCAGTATGTTTTGGAACAGTGAGACTCAAGAGACAGTGCACATAATGATCGATAGTATAAATGTTTGTATTGGGACAATATGCCACTTAATATCGTCATAAATTGCCCAATGATTCAATTTTCTTCACAAAAAGAAAAAGGACCAGACATATTGGAAAAATATTAATTTATTCTACACACTCAAATCTAAGACGTTTTGTGGATGCTATACAAAGTCTGAAATGTTGTGTCGAAATTCAGTTGAATTAAATCCTTTTAAGCGACTTTAATACGCATATGCCTTTATTTTGCATGCAAGGACATCATTTGTCTTGATTTTGTAAGGCCATCATTTTTTTTCTCCTTGAATTGCAAATACCTCTCTTATTATAAGTACATTTACCAAACTTCTGGAAATAATACAATAAAACATTTTTGCAGCTAGTAATCGTTAGCTTACGGTATTTTACAGTTTGGTAAGGCAAGAAAATACCCCTCTGGTCCTTCTCATCGTGATTCATTATTGTAAATATAAAGAAGTTGCACTGACAAAATGGTGCAGAACTTATATAAAAATTGCAAAATGTTTTTCGGGGTTGGGTGTCCCACGTTAAAAGCTGATGTCAGTATTACTGACTTAATTTGGAAATTTGAGTAACACTGAGGACAAAAATATTTGTTGGGGGATTCTTCTTAAGGAAATTTAATATGAAAACATTCAACAACATGTGCATACTTCAAGTCATGACATACTGGACACACACAATGTCTTGTTCTCTCCCCCACCCCCCTCCGTTGTGTATGTGTGTGTGTGTGTGTGTGTGTGTGTGTGTGTATATATATATATATATATATATATATATATATATATATATATATATATATATATATATATATATATATATGAATATTTCTCCAATCTGAAACGTTTACATCATTAATCAATCAAATGAATACTTACTAAAACTTCCCCTTGCATTGCTTGCAGAAATTCTTCATTACAAGAGAATAGTTTATGGGATATTATGTACATATACATTGGGAAAAGGAAAATAGGCAATATCAATATGTAATGTATATATATTTGCATCAGTAAGGGTGAAATGTCCATTAGAGTGCCTAGAATACCTACATATTTTTTCTTTTAAACAAACATATTTATTTATAATATGATCAATGTATATCAGTGGAAAAGGCCTATTCCAGCATGAAATATATATAGTCCTGGACATTCCTTGTTACTCAGATTTCTTTGTGAGATTACAGGTTACAAATGATAGCAAAGACATGTTTTAACAAAGTATTTGTGTAAATGTCTGGATTATTTTAAAGTTTTCTTGTCATGTTAAAGCCTTGGCAATTAGGTCTGAACTTTCCACATAAAATTATGTACAACAAGTTGAAATAGTATCATAGCGAGATGCAATATTACCATAGCTAGATAAAATAGCACCATAGTAAGTTGAAATATTACCATAATGAGTTGAATAGTACCAAAGCTAGGTGAAATAGTACCATAGAAAGATGAAATAGTACCTTAGCGAGATGACTGATTAACATAGTGAGTTGAAAAAGCACCGTAGTGAGATGATATAGTAACATAGCGACATGATATAGTACCATAGCGAGATGAAATAGTACCATAGCGGGTTATATAATACCATAGCGAGTTGATGTAGTACCATAACGAAATGATATAGTACCATAGTGAGATGAAATAATACCATAGCGAGATGATATAGTACCATAGCGAGATGATGTAGTACCATAGAAAGATGAAATAGTACCATAGAGATATGCAATAGTACCACAGCGAGATGAATTATTACCATAGCGAGATGAAATAGTACCATAGTTAGTTGAAACAGTACCATAGTGAGTTGAATAGTAACAAAGCGAGGTTAAATAGTACCAAAGTGAGATGAAACACTGCTATGGCGAGATGAATTATTAACATAGCGAGTTGAAATAATACTATATTGAGATGAAATAGTACCATAGCGAGTTGAAATAGTACTATATTTAGATGAAATAGTACCATAGCGAGATAAAATAGTATCATAGTGAGATGAAATAGTACTATAGCGAGATAAAATAGTATCATAGTGAGATGAAATAGTACCATAGTGAGATGAAATAGTACCATAGCGAGATGAAATAATACCGTAGCTTGTTGAAAAAATATCATAGCAAGATGAAATAATACCATAGCAAGTTGGAATAGTACCATAGCGAAATGAAACAGTACCATAGTGAATTGAATATTACCAAAGCGAGGTGAAATAGTACTATATCGAGATGACATAGTACCAAAGTGAGATGAAATAGTGCCATGGCGATATGAATTATTAATATAGCATGTTGAAATAATACCATATCGAGATGAAATAGCACCATAGCTAGATGAAATAGTACCATAGCTAGATGAAACAGTACCATAGTCAGATGAAATAGTGCCAAATCGAGGTGAAATATTACCATAGCGAGTTGAAATAGTGCTAAAGCGAGATAAAATATTACCATAAACAGTTGAATAAGTACCATAGCTAGATGAAATTGTTACGACTCAATCTATGTTCTTAAGCTAAGTAACAGAAAAGAGTGAAAACCAGCAAGTTTTGTAAAATTCAACACATGATTTATTTCCCTAGAAAACAAGATGAAAATTTAAAAAAGAATTTTGTTTTGACTTAATTTCAAATAGTCCTAAATGTTCTATCACAAGTTCAAAAGTATAGAGTATTCCTAATGAATTTCAGTGATGTTCCGAGTGATCCTAATATTGAATGTGCTTTGGATGTTAAGATAGGAATGAATAATTCCAATATAATCAACCTATATATAAAAATTAAGACACAATTTGAGAACCAGAATGAGGGTCAAAAGCTGATTTCTGGAAAATTCTAAGTAGTAAACAATCTTATATATATACCCACTACTCTGTCAATTTAAAGTAAATGTCCATCAAACTGTTAACAGAATTGGTTTCCAGAAAATCCTGAAGTCAGAATCAAGGCTGTATCCAGAACTCAAACTTAATAAACATGTTTATCCTACGTGATATTAGATATGTATGCCAAACACCTACACTCAATTATGGGCAAATGTCAGTTACACAATGCAAATTAAATATGTATAACATATAATCATAGAAGAAAGACAGCACACAATACAAATTAAATACACATAAAATAGTACCAAGGCGAGTTTAAATAGTACCATAGCGAGGTGGAATAGTACCAAAGCGAGACGAAATTTTACCTTTGTGAGCTGAAATAGTACCACAGCTATACAAAATAGTACAAAAGCGAGATGGAATGGTACCATAGGGAGATGAAATAGTAATATAGCTAGTTGAAATAGTCCCATAGCAAGTTTAAATAAAACAAATAAGAGTTGAAATAGTACCATATCGAGTTGAAATACTACCATAGTGACAGGAAATAGTACCATAGCGAGATGAAATATTAACATGGCGAGGTGAAATAGTACCATATCTAGTTGAAACATTATCACAGTAAGTTAAAGTAGTACCATTATGAGTTTCAATAGTACCATAGTGAGTTGAAATAGTATCATAGTGAGATGAAACATTACCATAGTGAGATGAAATAGTACCATAGCGAGTTGAAATAGTACCATAACAAGTTGAAGTAGTACCATTACGAGTTGAAATAGTACCATAGCGAGTTGAAGTAGTACCATTGCGAGTTGAAATAGTACCAAATAGAGTTAAAATATTACCATAGTGAGATGAAATAGTGCCCGCGGCATACCAGGTTAAAAAATTAACATTCGGAAAGCGAAATGAAATGAGTTGGTATTAGAATAGTTTTTAGAGCTGTGTGGCCTTGATTTCTCTCTACCTCAGATACGTCGGCAGTACATGCTTATAGGTCGGATCCAAATTACAACAACCGAAATATGTCGTCACATAATGTGCAGACAGATATGGGTATATGCAGTTGGTTAGGAGTATTCAGTAGAACACAAGCACTATAGGCCATGATCTGCCAGCCCATTATGCGACAGCAGCTCAGGGTCTATGTTGTTTGAAGTTGGGCCCGTCTTCTAAGCGAGTATACATGGTACGCTATTTGCAATTAATCGAATGACTATACATGTCAAGTCATAAATGATTACGATTAATGAGAATACATCTCTATCGCTTCCTTCAGAGGAGGGTCGGGGAGGGGGTTAGCGCCGTCGGGAATTTTCCTTTTTAGCTTAAATTTTCATAGTATTTCACTTCAACTTAGTGTTAATGGGTCATTTCTTGACAAAACCTATCTTTATTGGGGGGGGAGGGGTGGCAACTGACTTAAAAAATTATTTTCTGTGGCAAAATAAGGGCGCCACAAATAAAACTTTGCCCCGGGCGCCTCTCTTTGGGTGCCACTAAAAATCATCGCCCCCTGGCGCCTCGAACCCTCACGACGCCACTCACTTTCTTTCTTCAGAATCTGATAGAACATATGTTAAATTTTCGGGACTGAAATTCTTACACCTAGTCTCGAGATCGACTAACTGAAACTACTGATGTCTGACTGGAAAGAATTAAATGACTGGCCAATCTTGGACTGTTCTGACGTCTGACTTGACATAATTAAATGACTGGGCAATCCCTGAGCTGTTCTGACGTCTCACTGGATAGAATTAAATGATAGGCCTATCTTGAACTGTTCTGACTGAGCGTAATAATCGTTTGCACTCTCGGGTCTGTTGACACCGCGTTCACAGGACAGTTTAATTTATGGATGTAGATGCAACACGTACTAACACTGGATCTCTGTGATATAATCTATAGGAAACATTCAAAATTGCCTAAACATTGCTCTTCTTTTAAGGTTTCGGTCTATTAACACAAATGTTGCTATGCGATGAACACGAATTGTGCACAAAAACTACGTTATTGTGACCTACTATCAAAGGGCTAACCAGTTCATATATCTTTCATTGTGATGAAAGCGGGTGATGCATTTCTAGCTCCTGCTCGCTAACAGCTCAGTACATATTTGAATACTTTTGCTTAACTCTTCGATTAAAAAATGCCTCATATTTTAAACGTTCACGTTTTTATTTCTGGATGAATATCTTGATCTTATGACCTTTTGTCATTAACTGTTATTTGGTTTACGTATCTATTAAACGAAATTTACTGTAAATAATCCTGAACAAAAGTATGTACTTATTTACACGGACCATGCCTCACAGTGTGCTATTGATTTGATGGGTACTGGCATACGCCCAATCTACTCTCAATGCAATGACCTTCTGCTCGCTGTTTTATTGGTAAACGAAATATCTCAGTAAAACTAAAGTGAATATTAGGATGCACAGTTCCAGTCTAAATTTTAAGCAAACATTCCTTTGAGGAACATAAGCTCATATATTTAGGAGTTATTGCTGGTCATAAAAGGTCACAACGACTTTAAGTCTACATTTTTGTTGTAGTCTGAAATTTTGAAATAAATTTTCCCATTATTTCAAACCTTTTTTGCCACTTTCCGGCCACAGCATAATTTGACAGATCTTTTAACATTTATTCTGGGAGGGTGCAAAATTTTCTAGAATATTTCATAGTACATTCTTTCGTGGTCAGCGTGACACGTACACATTAAGATTGACGTATGGGTTAGCCTGTTGATAAACAAACAATTAACATCTCCTGCTTTGGGCATGAATTGAATTTAATTATGGCTCGCTTGGGGAACAGTTAGGAACAGACAGTGTTAACGCGAGGTCAGAGCGGTAAAATGCCCAGAGTTGATATGCACCAGGGAACATTTTAGGAAGTAGTGGTCCATTTGAAACAGGTTATTAATAAAGGTGGACTAGAGAGGATTATTCTAATGTCGATGGAGTGATAAAAGATTTTTGGCGGGTAAAATACTAAACTTTATTGGCTAAGCTAAACAAGGGCAGTGTGTTCCCAGACAGACTTCGTGGTTTTAAAATAACCTTCCTCGTGAAATTAATCAATCCAAGTTTGCGTGTATTGGAGGGTTGGGGCCTTGGCGGTGTTGTTGAGGGGGAAAGTCTGAGGGACTCCGAGAAAATTAAAAAGTAATTTTCTCTTTAAACAAATCGTCGAAAAGACAAGGCGGTATGGAACTTTTGGAGACCCATATCCAGAGAAGGACAGAGGGAATTATTTGATGATAAGCAAGCGAGAGCTCGGGAAGGCAAGGAAATAGCTCCATGCCTGTATTGCACAGCGGGAACAGAGCACAGTCGGCAACCAAGAGGTTGGTAACCCGAAGAGGTTAGTACAGAGAGAGAGAGAAGGAAAGAAACACCGACCGATCACCAGAGTGATTTGGAAAAGACCAGACGCACCATATGGTGCTGTCATCAGAGTTAGATCACTCACTCAATCATATGATGAAATTCGTTCTATCAGTATAACAGAACGGCTAATTGAATATAGCATAATTTTGTGACTGTTTCTGAGAGAAAGTGAATCATTCACATGTCATGTTCGATTTCATTTTGTTTATTAATTGATTAAAAATTGTTGCACTTGACATACGGGGGATTGTTGTTTTATTATATATCTCTGGTCAGATCCCTGTTATTCCATCCATTAATTTCATATTTCATTTTATTGTTTACTCGTTTATATTATTCGTATTATTTTTTTAAAAATTATGTAAATGTTATCAAGCATCCTCTCGTAGGATCCATGGACAGTACTTTCCGCTATATATGTGTGTGTGTGCGTGTGCGTGTGTGTGTGTGTG
>JAECUM010029201.1:0-27478 GCA_016617855.1 Megalonaias nervosa | reverse complement strand
TGAAACAGAACTAACACATGGTTGCTGCTGTTATTGATTGGTTTTAACGGCCCTTTCAGCACTTCGTTTACACAGACCAAGTTTAGGAAATGATAGCCATGTGCCCGTCCCAAGGATAAAACGATGCAGACTACCCGTGTGGCTAGAAAGAATATTGAGCCCTCGACCACTGGACAACTAAATCGACGCTCTATCAACTTAGCTACTATGGCATCCCTTGTACTTATTATAATCCATCCCTAGAAGTCTATCTTGAGAATATATCGAGTTTCTATATGTGCGTATTTATGAAAATAACTTTTATACGCACTCTATTTGGTTTTGTGGAATACACTATAAAACTCGTTTTGAAGATGAAAGAGTTGCTAAATTGTAGTCCATTTGACAACAAACAAGGTACAAGAAGTCTGCAAACTTTGGTAACTGCGACACCAGAAATTTGCGAAGAAACTACAATGTACTGTAGTTTAACATTATGTCCACCAATCTCAACCTGAAAATGTATCTATATATCTCTTTATCAATCACAATACATTGTTATATCGACCTGTTTACAAAACTATGTATTTAATTAAGTACCAACGTATCTGTCTGCTTTATATTTTCTTTCTTTCTTAATAATATACTATTTCACCAGCCGTCCATCCATTTACTTGTTTTCTTTCTTTTTTTATTTTTTTCTGGAATTTTTCCGTGTTATTGGCTAAAGACCGTTGCGATGGATCTCAATGCCGGCATACACCGAGGATATAAGATTATGCCAGGCAGCAACTATTCAGTCATGGTCAGGAAGGCTTACTTTATACTCAAGGTGCATTAGCGGTGGAATCTGCTTATTGGCAGTAACCAGACCATTGGGAAGGGAAAATTATCGTCCTGACTGATGAAACAAGCCACATCCGGTTCAAGCATGGACGACAGTTCTTCCAAATGTCTTATCATAGCTGTGCACAACTGGCCATCGATATGTTTAGTGTGATAATCATTTTGCGCTCTAATTAGCTTTACTGGGACAGTGGCTACATGACATTTACCTTCTGACGACGAACTACGATTAGGAAGTAGACGAAGGTATAGTCCACTTCGACTTATATTGAAGCCATCTTTTTTAAATGCTTTGTTAATTGATCTAAGGTTTTGATACTTCTGTAGACTTCGAACTGTCTTTTTTCATGAGAAGCTGAACCATGCATTGCGATATCCAGTATAGTTTGTAAAAGAAATGATTGTTCCTCTTCCATTTTTGATTAACCATATCTGGCCCTGCTATTCAGTTTTGTGCGCAGTTCAGGATTATCTTCCAGTAAAGCATTCAGTTTTGATTTTTTCATATCCAAATTTCCTTGATCATCAATATTCCTCTTTAGTTTATTTTCCAACTCAGTTTTTCTTTTTTGTTTATCTTTTCACTCTAAGTTCTGTTCATTTGAAAGTAGTCCTTGTTTCTGCCGATTATACAAACCAACGAGGTCAGAATTTCTGACATCAATTTGGGACTTTAAATGTAATTGAACAGTAGCATTTCTCGGAGAAGCCAAATGGCTTATAGATGGCAATGTTTCAGAAGTAATGATATTCAAGACATCAGTCGGTTGTTCATTGGACTCTAAATTGTCCTGAGTAGAAATTTTTCTTGAAACTGACAGTTCTTGTTTTGTCCAAAAGTTAAGAAGTGGTCCTTTTTTCGTAACGGAGATCGCCTTGAGCTCTTGCAACATATGGTTAAATTTTTCAACCAAATCAGCGTCATTCTTGATATTATTCCACTTTATAATAAGTTCATCTTGGCACATCTTTTTAGTTTTTGTAGGATATGCTAGCACATAAGCGTTAAATAAAGACTGATATAAGTTATTTTTATCCATTGCTATGGGCTGCCGAAAAGTCATGAAAATTAAAACTAATGTAACACTGGACACCTTACGTTGTATGGTTTCAATAGTGTAAATGTTACTAGTACCGCACGCTGGCTCAATCCTCAAAGTTCTTCTCTCACCTCATCCCTGTCTTTTTAGACTGCTGTTTTAATGTCATCAAGCTTCAAAGACCCTTTGTACTAGTAGGACCGATTATAATCTAGCACTTCAGTGGTGTCAACAAAACGCTGTCAATAAAAAGAAACACAAAAAAGCTAACATTTGATATATTTATTCCCTTTAATGTTCGGCGTCCCAGCGCGACACAGGGCCCAACCTTGGCGCTACTCAACTAATTACATTTGTTGTTTTTTTCACATAAAAAATATTGAAAGATTAAACGTTCACTGTGGACCGAATACCGTCTTTTAACTTGCTAAAACTCGTCTGTCTTTGATCTCGTCGGACTGTTGTCAAGATGGTGATAACTTGTTAGCCTATTGTTTTACTTTTCTAAAACCTAAGTTTAATCACCAGTAGGCCTGCAGTTTATTTAGTCTACATTTTGTTTTTAAAGTGTGTATCACATTATATTAAAAATATTACATAATTAGAAAACAACAGTTTAAACCAGTTAAAGGTTATAACAATTACCCAATATTTCATCTGAGTTAACAATATTAATATAAGTCGTCCACGACAGAGTTGTTATCTATTGCGGATAAAAATGGACTGAGGATGCAGGTCACAAAATCGTTTTGTTCTGACATTATTTTTGAAAGAAGTGTTCCACACTCATATTTATTGTGACGTCATATTTCTTCAACCCCCCCTCCCCCCTCGTCACACTTCGTCACAAACTTTGGACCCTCTCCCCCCCATTGCTTGACGTCATATGTGAACGACCCCAATAACGGTTATTCAATAATTTTGCTCTCAACACAGGTGTACAATGGATATAGATTTGGTCACCGACTTCAAGACTCTACCCCGAAAACGTAATCTGCTGAATGCCAGATTATTCGCATTCCGATTTATCGACAGTCCTTTCGTGACCATTGTCTGCAAAGTGCGCGGTTGTCCGCCCAGCTCCACATCGTGCGTATTTGTAAGTTTGTAACACACACACACACACACACACACACACACACACACACACACATGCCTTTCAGTTTGGCAGATAATAAATTATAGCTTGCTTCAGGAACATAAGTATTCCATGCCCGTTCGCCATGCTGTTAAACGAAAAGTGTAGCCAAGGAAAAAGCCAAATAAAGAAGCCGAAATGCTTACAATAAACAGAAGGCAACTATAAAGAATTGTCTTAAGAAGAAGGACTAGAAACATAAAACGGTCTGACTCCTAGGGAATTTTAAATTGTTACCCTTGACCCAATGATAAGATGAAAGAGATAAATAAAGCCATCATTGACAATTTGAATTGACTATTGAAAGTGTGATTTTATCTTTAGTCACATATAATTATCGGTAAGATACAGAAGCCTTATTGTAATTACCTTTTTCGTATCTTTATCCGCTCATCAATCCCGCCAAAAGCATATAAGTATATATATATATATATATATATATATATATATATATATATATATATATATATATATATGTATATATATATATATATATATATATATATATATATATATATATATATATATATATATATATATATATATATATATATATATATATATATATCAGCTAATCTCTGTAACCAGCATAGCTTAGTAACCATTGGACATATTCTGATGAAAACTGGCATGTGCATTGTATCATAATGTTCGATGTGCCGTTTGTTTTTTACTTCCTCGTCAACAATGTTTTGAATGGAGTTATGGCCCTTGGCAGTTAATTTGATATCTTAACATGGATGTCATTTTGATAGGCGAATTGCTTATATGTAATGTAATGAAGATGTTCCTTTTTTAATGGCTTAATCTTTTCATGCGCAGTTTTGAAGAGGTAGTTCATCTTTTGATAACTGACTTCATATCTTGGCATGGGCTGTTGCTTGTACAGGCGAATCTCAAGAACTATTCGACATATCCTATCGCAGTTTCAAATAAAGATTGTATCATAAAATTGCACGTGGCATGGATAATGTAGTCTCACACAAAGCTATTGCCTCCTGACTGTTCATCCTCCTAACTTTGGTTTCCATAAGATAACTTCACCAAAATTTATTTGGATTTAAGCTATATTTAGCATGTGGCTTACAACTCATGAGGCCGTGAGTGACTTTGATTTACACATTCCACATCATTTAGAGGAGTTATGCTCCTTTCTTCTCGTCCACCTGTCAGTCGTTTCAACGGTATAATTTTATTACGCGTTGTTGTATTCAAACTAAATTTAGCATGCAAAGTTGCATTTGTGAGACATTTAATGAGAAATCTCGAGAGTTTCACACTATTATTTAGAAGAGGCATGACCTCTGAATGACTATCCTCCTAACCGTCGATTCCGCAGTATAACTTTACTAATGACGTTTACATTTCAGTCAACGTTCTTATGCACTTTTATATAGATGAGAGAGTGCAGTAGTTCGATTTACAGTATTCATGATCATCAGTTAAAGAAGTATGTCTCCTGAATGCCCATCTCTCATATACTTCTTTTTCCAAATAATTGCCCGTATTTGTGGCCATCGGGAACACATTTAAGTGGTCTTTTGTGATACACTGGTCACTACTAGCTCTACTCTACCGTTTCAATTTCTTAACTTTTTCACAAGTAGAACTGCCCTTCAGAAAAACGGAAGAGATTAGAAAGGGAACTCGAGAAGAGAGACGAGTTTTTGAGCACGCTGTTGCTACAAGAAACTGTATCAGTTTATCTCCAGGTTTTGTTTCCACAAACCGCCTCTAGAACTGCCAAACAAAGTAAGTTATGATTTTGTATGTGATAGCCAAACTGTGCTTAGTATTTTGGTATTCATACGTGTCATTTATATTTAGACTTTTACATTAACTTTTGCCATTATAAGCTTATGGTCCCATAGGGATTTTAAACATTACAGTAGCATTCTGTATTTCATCTTGCTTTACTGTGCCCTAGAAATGGAAAGCACAATTCATGAGAGGTTTTGCTGCAAAAGGAATCTCACGTAATTAGTGTGGGCTAACATTACAAATTAGCAGTCTTCTCGCATACTACCTTTTTATGAAACGGTATAAATTTAAACCAGCTACCAACCTCCATAATAATCTCAACACCAAACCCATCAAACAAACTCAGACCATGTATAATTACGTCTTCCTACTGTGGGTACATTCAAAATGTTTATCAAAACTTATTTAAAAATGTTATGAAATTGAAATTTTGGTACATTAAACATTTTGAGTTCTTAACAGTCCCACCTTCTCTCCCTTTCCCTTACCATTAGACCATTTGGGGACAAATAACACATGGTCTTGCACAATGTAACTATATATGCAAGCTAACCACCAAGCCAGATAAATTTCCATCATGAGCCTAAGGAAGAGATAATTATGATAATGAGGAATTAGTACAGCGCCTAAGCTTTAGAAGCTCTAGCACTTTGCAATATTAGATAATAACTAAAACATATATAAGCACAATATTATAAAACAGCACCATGAAATTACAAAAACAAACAAATGCTGACAAAAAGTAAGTAAATATCATTAAGTTTTTAAGTCTGTTCTTGTAGTCGAAATAGGTGAGTTATAAAACCACTCTTGATTGAGATCACAGTGTCATTGTGTCTAAGATCTATAGGTAATTCTTTTCATGAAGCTGGGTTCTGGTATGCAAAAGAACGTTGTCGGTATGACATCATTTTGACTGGGGGGAAAAAGGAGAATGCTAGTGTCGGAAGGGGTTTGTACGTTTCTAGGTGAGGCCATATAGGTATATTGGATTAGAGCCATTCAGCAAAATGTAGCACAGTGAACAGATTTTGTGTTTCATTTTGGATTGAACAGGTAGTCAGTGAATGTTATAGAAAATGGGGATGTGCGCTTACTTTTCGTACCCTAAGGATAATCTGAGCAGCTGTGAAGTGAACGTTTCTGTAGTAGATTCTGAGACGAACCAGATAGAAGTGAATTACATTAGCCCAGTTTCGAAAGTACTAAGGAGCATATAGCTGTTTAGTGGCATTAACCGAAAATATTGCGAACATAGCTGATGCGTCTCAACTCTAGATATGCAACCTCGCGTATGTTCATTACATGTTGGTGAAATGTGAGCGTACTGTCGAGGGTGACACCTCGGTTTCGCACTGATTTTGTCAATTTAATGTTGGTATTGCTGATATTTATCGTTTCACGCAAAGGATATGAAAGAGAAGTTCTTTATGTTGTGATATGGTTGGTTTTAGTTTTATCATAATTTATTGCAAGCTTTGTAACATGTCATCCATAACTTCACATCGGAAACGCACCTTTCTACGCCTTGGATTGTAGCCTCAACTTCAGCTGGGTAGCTAGATTCGTATAATTGAGTGTGATCAGCGTACAACTGATGAGACACCGGATGTCGACATATGACGCTCGAGAGTAGCTGAGTGTATAGAATGAGGAGAACGGGGCCGAGGTTAGAGCCTTTCGGAACACCAACATATAGATCAGCTGGGATGGAACGTTTTTTGTTTACGGACGCAATTTGGTTGGACTTGAACCATATTAAGGATGTATCGTGAGTACCAAATATATGCTGGCGATGGTGAAGTAATATATCATGGTCTATTGTGTCAAATGCCGCAGACAAGTCAAGGAGGGTGAGAACTGTAATCTTTCCACTATCCAAAGCAGAGAAAAGGTCGTTAACTATTCTCAGACTGGCAGTTTCAGTACTTTGGGGAGGGCGATATGTAAACTATTGCTAAAAAGACTATTTGAACTCATTCAGAAGAAATGGTTGTTGGGAGAGAACACCTTTTTTCTAAGATTTTTAAAAATGAATAAGAGGTTAGAAACAGGGATGTATTTCAATAAATAGTTGAGGTCAAGTGTCAGTGTCTTCACAGAGATTTTACTATGGTAATTTTGAAAAATGATGGGAATTCCTTAGATTAGAGAGAAGTATTGATAACATCTGCTACATAAAGTAATATTGGAAAGGAGAACGTGGCCGAGGTTAGAGCCTTTTGGAACACTAACACATAGATCAACTAGGATGGAATATTTAATAAGGAAAGTTCCAGCTGCAAAGAGCTATTCGAGATTACTAACAAGCTGATGTCAAGGAACAAATGTACACCACTTCCAACTACCTTCTCTCTAGTCGACCTTCCGGGCTTGTTTGCAAATTTCTTCCGTGACAAAGTACAAACCATCAGAGATAAAGTTGACAACACAATTTCAACTGACTCGTCGTCACCATACAGTTGAGATACAAAATTTCAGCGGCAACCGTTAGCAGCATTTGAGCCTGTCGCCATGGATTTAGTACGTACAATCGTGATGAAGAGTGCACCAAAGTCATGTGAACTTGATTCGATTCCGACATCACTGCTGCTTGAGTGCTTAGATCCAATATTGACTTCACTAACTGATGTTATTAATACCTCTCTCTCATCCGGGGAATTCACATAATTTTCCAAAACTGCCATTGTAAAGCCTCTGCTGAAGAAACCAACACTCGACCATAACAATTTAAAGAACTACCGCCCAGTTTCTAATCTCCCATTCATGTCAAAAATCTTAGAAAAAGTTTTTCTATCCCAACTTGTATCTTATCTGAATCCAAACAGTCTTTTTAGCAATGTACAGTCTGCATATCGCCCTTGCCACAGTATTGAAACTACTCTTCTGAAAGTAGTTAATGACCTGTTCTCTGCTTTGGATAGCGGAAAGATTACAGTCCTCACTCTCCTTGACTTGCCTGCAGCATTTGACACAATAGACCATGATATATTACTTCACCGTCTCCAGCATGTATTTGGCATTCACGATACAGCCTTACTATGGTTCAAGTCCTACTTGGTCAACAGGACACAAATTGCGTCCGCAAATGGAAAACAGTCCAGCCCAGTTGATTTATGTTGTGGTGTTCCACAGGGGTCTGTTCTTGGACCTGTTTTCTTCATTCTATACACTCGGCCACTCTCAAGTGTCATAGATCATCATCCAGTGTCTCACTAATTGTATGCTGATGACAACCAAATATACAAATCTAGCCACCCAACTGAAGTTGAAGCTACCATCCAAGGTGTAGAGAGGTGCATTTCCGATGTGAAATCATGGATGACAAGTAACAAGCTGCAGATGAATGATGATAAAACTGAAGCCATTCTGATTACAACACAAAGACTTTCTCATTCACATCCTTTACCTCAGACAATAAATATCAGCAACACCAACATTAAATTCACACAGTCAGTACGAAACCTAGGTGTTACTCTCGACCACAGTACTCTCCCATTGCAACAACATGTCATAAACATATGCAAGGCTGCATATCTTGAGCTGAGACGCATCAGCTCCATTCGCAGGTATCATTCAGTTGATGCCACTAAAATACTTGTGTGTTCCTTAGTACTTTCAAGACTGGACTGTTGTAACTCAATTCTCTCTGTTTCGTCTCAATATCTACTCCAGAAACTTCAAATAGTTCAAAACACAGCTTCTCGGATCATCCTTAGAGTACCACGATCAGAGCACGCCTCCCCCCTGCTCTGTATCCTACACTGGCTATCGATTCAATCCAGAATTAAACACAAAATTTATTCTCTGTGCTACGTTTCACTGACGGGCTCCAGTCCAACATACCTATCTGACATCACCCATGTGTACACACCAAGAAGATACGCTCCTCTTCTGACACTCGTATTCTCATTATTCCCACTATGAAAATGAAATCATATGGACAACGTTCTTTTGCATACCTGGGCCAATCATCGTAGATTGAATTGCCCCCTGAAGTTAGACACAAAGACACAGAGATCTCATTCAAGAGAGCTCTTAAAACTTACCTATTTCAACTGCAAGAACAGACTTAAAGACCTAATAATGTTTCCTTACCTTAAATATTACAGCATGTTTTCTGTTTTCTGATTTCGTGGTGTTTGTTTTTATTTTTGTAATCATATCATAACATATGCTTTTTAAGTGTTGTCAAATGTTGTAAAGAGCTTAGAGCTTCTAAAGATTAGGCGCTATACAAAGTCCTCATTATTGTTATTATTATTATTATTATTATTATTATTATTATATTGAATCTAAGTAGCAGCGATGTCAGAATTGAATCGATTTCACGTGACGTTGGGGCGCTCTTCATCGCAGTTGTATGTGCCAAATCCATAGAGACAGGTTGAAATGCTATTAAACGTTGCCGTGTATATTCTGTACTACACCTGTATGGTGACGACGAGTCGTTGGAACTGTGTCGTGAAGCTTATCTCTAATGAATTGAACTTTGTTACGGAAATAATTTGCAAGGAGGTCGACTGGAGAGAATGTCGTTGGAATTGATGTACATTTATTCCTTGACATTACCTTCTTCGTAATTTCGAAGAGCTCTTTGCAGCTGGAACTTTCAGTGATCTTAGTACTGTAGTAGGCTGATTTTGGTGCTTGAACTATTTTCGTGGGATTGGTTAAGACTAGAACTATGCATTGTCTGCATGGTCTCCGTGAGATACAGATCACGACTCCTGAGTGGCTATACAATACATACCAGAACTTGTATCATACAATTAGCAGGAGATACTGTTTATGCTGAGATATGTGAATGATAATACAATATGCGACACGATACATACTAAGACTTTGTGCATTTGTCTCTGCATATTATGCCAGTTGGAATGAAAATCGATAAAACATTGTCTGCATTGAGATACGAAAAACCGGTTGAAATTCAAAATACTTGAAAGAAAGAAAAATCATTTTTATGCAAATTTTAGCAATATTGTGCTTTTATTTAATCGGATGTAGATAATGGTACAAGCCGCAGAAGGGACCGGAAAGAAAATAAAAATTAAATCGGTCTGTTGTCATGCTAGCGATGGAACATGCATTGGAATATTCCAGTAGTAGCAATAGCCAACAAGCATACAACATATGTATATGTGCATCACCGATGCATCTTGAAACAAAGCGAGGAGAGCCCAAAATTATATTGTCACATTCATTGATTACATTGTTCATTTCGAATCAGCTAAATTTTGATCTATCCTTAATCTACCTATACAAAATGATTTTCCCCAGGATTTGAAGCTGACTTTGGAGCAATGTATGTATCCATAGCTCTGTTTCTAAACGATTTAGTTGAGAAAGAGACAAGCTATTTACAGCTGAATCTTTCTACGGCTCTATCGGCATAAATTAAGTAAAAGAAAGAAGCAAAACTAACACGCTTTGTAAAACTTTGAAGTAATTTAATTATGAAAGATATAAAATAAACCTTGAAGAGGAACAGAAAGTACTATGAATTTAATCCAACATAAGTCCTAAAGAATCCAATGTTCCAAATTAATTTCAGATCCTTGTGTCCCGATTTATTACAATGGCACTGTCCAGAACTCCTTTGAATAAATTCACAATAGTCCCCGAGTAATGTTTCAGACCAAGGAGCACATTGTAATTCCAATGAAATTTTAAAAACAAACGTATACTCTTAAATTATATCTAAACCCAACATTAAATACACTTGCAGACTGATTTTAACGCATGCACACATGGAAAAAGAATCCAAAATTGGAATCCGAAATAAGCATGAATTAATTGCTTATTTTTCTCGTAATATAGGCGTGTAAGGGCCTGAAACGCAATTTGTTATTTTTGCTATAGCCCACATTTTGAAAGAACCTACCTGACCGACCCATCCAATGGGAAGTAACACCAAATTAGCAAACTGGTTTATTGTCGATATTATTAACATTGTTTATAAAGACGCTTTATAGATCCTACGCAATTTGCACTCAATATATAAAAATAGAATTTATGCCCGTGTACAAACATTAACTGTCTAATATCTTGATTATCACTATAATTTACGGTCATGAAAAAAATTGCACATATTATTGATACAGTCACGTGTCAAGAGTTAAAAAGTCTGAGACAAACATAACGATCTCAAACAGCATATCGCTATATAAAAACATGCATTTGTTTGAGACCTCAGTCGCAAAAATATGTATGTATTACAAATGTGTTTTAGACCTTATTATTTGACAAATATAATAAGTGCGACTGAGATATTACTTTTGTAACAATAAATGTAACTTAATGTAAGGTTTATTGGTGAGAGTGTTTGCGTCCGTTTGTGCATTCGTGTGCGTGTGTTTGAGAAACTCCATTTCACATTTGATCTTGTCTAATAGCTAATTAGATTGTCTTTACTTTTCAGGTAGTATCACATCACTGCTTGCGTTGACAGTTTTGTTTGTCGGATTCGGAAAATATTTGCACTGAAAACTGCTTTTAAAAATTCTGTTTGTTAGCTTCTGTGATTGTTAACTATGAAACAGTATATTTGTTAAATCTGATAGTAAATATTTCATTGTATATCTTTTATGCTTCTTTTTTTAATACATTTGTAGCTTATAGTCAGTTTATCAATCATAGAAAATTATGTATCATCTGGCTATTCCACTTTAATGTTAAAAATCTGAGAGAAAAAATACAAAACAACAAACAGACAGCAAACAAAATGCAAAACCAAAACAAAAACATTTAAAGAATGGTAGTAGGAAAGTTCTAATAAGACTATTTTGCTAAAATGATACTTATCAGAGTTAAACAAATTTCAACAAATGTCTAAACATGAAGCTTCATGTCAAATATAAATTCATATGTCTGAATCTATTACGTTAACCTCACAACATATTTGTTTCATTGATTGATGATTGTGGTTTTACGGCACAACCCACAATATATTTGAAGATAACAAAGCAACTCTACAGCCACCATTCTTATGACATGTATGTATTTATATGATAGCCTCCAGAACTTCCAAGCTGTTTAATATGGTTTGGTTCTGACGTAAACCGTTTTTGATCATCAGTTAATTTGAGATGACATGTTAGAAGGAATTAGGCTTATATGTCATAATATGTGTATTTCTATCAAAAACTGCAACGTATTGTTAGGAATATGCTTTAGAATCTATAGATTATTTTTCTATTCAGTTCAAATACTTTGATTCGTATATCCTAACCACGACGTATAGCTATTATATATGGAGTGTATATCATAAAAGTAACAAGCGTAGAAATTAGAGGTCGCCATTAATACCGAGTAAATAAGGAGAAAACTACATAACAATGTTACAGAAATACAAATAAAACGCATATAAATAGTATAATTTACATAAGAGCACAAAATCAAAATTGACTGAACTCGGTCTAATCTCTGCGTTAATGAAACCAGAATGGTATCTGAAGAGTTGTGAATATTTTAACGCCGATCGATAGACGAAGTAAAGTTTTAAAAATGATCTGCATTGGGGCAATCGACGAAAATGCTCAAAATACAGCGAAGATATTTCTATGATCACTGGTAATAATCCGTAGGCTGGTTTTTAATATTTTGACCAATAATATGACCTAATGTCTTTTTAGACATTTTGTCAAATAACTGAAATTCTTTAAATCACAAAGTTGTACCGTTGATAAGAAATTCCACGTCGTGTTATACCCTTATCAATGTTAAATAAAGATGACACGTCCTTCCAGTTATTGACAAACATTATTGCAAATTATGTTTCTGAAACTATTTTAATATTCCACTTACGGCTTTCAACTTGGAAATTTTAAGATTGTTAATTTATTTGATAATATATCAAATAAAGACTCATTCTTGGAAGATCCATTTTTAAAATAGCATTTAAGAAAGCGACAGTCCTACGTCCGAGACAGTTTCAACTTCCACACATAGCTAGCAATAAGATTACGTTTTCTCAGAAGCCATGTATTCCTTAGTAAACATGTACTACGATTGAATCTGCTATAATGTTTCATAAGTTAGAATGCTGGCTAATGCTGCAGTAACGTATTGTTGCCTTTAGCGAAAAAGAATCAATAATTGCTACAGAATATAGCTAAGCAAAGCGTCACACCGCAGAACCTAGTTTTAAGAAGACTCGCAACAACATGTTTCGGATCGGTGGATTTTCTTTCACTTACACAAGCGACGCCGTCATCGATACAATCTTCCTCGCCA
The DNA here is from genome assembly GCA_016617855.1 of Megalonaias nervosa. Lineage (NCBI taxonomy): Eukaryota > Metazoa > Mollusca > Bivalvia > Unionida > Unionidae > Megalonaias > Megalonaias nervosa. The sequence goes on along the minus strand of JAECUM010029201.1, from coordinate 14,476 downwards.
CGTGAAGCTACAACACCACTGCTGCAATACATCAGACCATGCTGAGCTATCCACCAAATACCTGTCCATGATCTGTGCGAATTCTTCCGACATCGTCTGGTCATCTTAAATATTCTACGACAGCATGGCAGACAGTGCCAACCGTTAGCCCAGCCACAGTTCTTTAGGCCTAATTTCAAGTAATGAATCCGGGCTTCTCTCAACACAGGCAGACATCCTCTATCCCTGTTCCAAACAGACACATCTATAGTTCCGACGACGACAACTCGGGCAAGTCCCAGCAGTTCTGTACCAGTGGTAATGGTTTTTAATTTAAGTCTTAGAACTGATTAATATTATCTTTATATAGAACTATTTGTAACATGCGAATTTGTTTTTAAACAGTGGTAGATCCTTACACACGGGTATGTCTTGGCCGTCTCAGATTTGTTTGCTGGTTTTACTTGCAATTGATTAGAAATTCTTTTACTTGGTTGTACAAGCGATCTTGGATGCAGTTGCAAAATACACTGTATGTACTAGTTTGGTTTTAGTTCCTAAATGATCTTGTTGTCATTTGCCAACATTTGCAACAGTATGATATGATATGATATGTTCTCCCATACTGCCAAGAAATTATGATGTAATTTATAATTGCTTTGAAATCGACGTTTGATTATACTGATGAAATATTAGATAAACAAGGCTAGCTGGACCATCTAGCACAGTCCTAAATCATTTAATTAATTTATCGATTATTTGTGACGTTAAAATCATTACATCATTTCATATTAATAGTTTCTTTCATCACGTTATAATTGCTGTGTTACAAGTTAAAGTTTCAAAATCATACACGCGCATGTATATGTGTATATATTGTTACGAATCTATGTAATAGAAAAGAGCGAAAACCAACAACTTTTGTACAATTCATCAAATAATTTATTTCCCTAGAGAACAATGTGAACATTTAAAATGAACTTACAGTATTGTGAATTAGATCCCAAATTGTCCTAAAAGTTCTATGACAAGTCAAAATGTATGAAGTTTCAATATAATTCCTGTGGTGTTCCAAATAAATTCCAATATGTAAATGATCGCTTCTGTGTGTTAACAGTACGTTAATGAATCATATTGATATAAGCAAATATTTCCTTGACTGAATTCACTATAATTCCAAATAATGTTTTAATTCAACACTATTACTGAGCACTTTGCAATTACTAGCGAATAATAATTTGCATAAAAAAATCCACCCTTATTAAAAACTGAACACAACAGTAACACTGATTCTTCTTATAAGGGTAAGACGAGATTGAATAATCCTTAAGTAAATATTAGCTACCTATTATGTTGTTGACAAAATAAATATCAATGGTCAGGTAGACTATTAACTTAATTTTGGACTGAGGTCAGTTACAAAATACAGATCTATATAACATGTAATCATTGAAAAAAAACGTCAACTTACAATACAGATTAAATATACATAACAATATTACATGCGATTAGGACTGATTTCCAATTTGCTACGGAAACAGTAACACAACATAACTCTAATTCTTACTACCTTTAATTTGGATTACATATCTAAATTCTCATATCTCTCTTCATGATATCGTCTGACCTCACTGTGGGCACATATTTCAGTTAATTACTGAGCTGGATATAATAAAAAGACACGCAAAACACTAAAATAACGCAAGCAATTAAAGTTAGAAAATCACCCCTTTATATATATATATATATATATATATATATATATATATATGTGTGTGTGTGTGTGTGTGTGTGTATGTGTGTCTGTCTGTATGTGTGTGTGTGTGTGTGTGTGTGTGTGTGTGTGTGTGTGTGAGAGAGAGAGAGAGAGAGAGAGAGAAACACACACACACAGCGAAACTCCGCAAAAGCGAAACCTCAGCATACCGGAATCCCTCAAAACATATATTAGTTTTAGTCCCGAATGATTCCATGTTTAAAATCATATTTTTCTCGCAAATGGAAACCCTCAACTCCGAATATCGAAAACTATTTCTATTCTAAGTTCCAAGTTTACGCTTAACCCCTCCCCCCATAAAACCGAGACTCAGTACAAACTTTGAAATATATTTTAGCTGCTAAATTCCTGTCTTACGCTGGAACAGATTATTACAGCTTGCAAGCAGTACAGTGGGCGGATCTGTGAGACCAAGACCCGGAAAATGTCACAAGGGCACACGAGGTTAAAACAATACTTGACACGCCTGCCACCACCGATTGAGTTCAACAATATGTCAATCTGTAGACTTAATACCATAAACATGAGGCAGCTTGGAAAGGGAATTATTAATAACAAATTTCCTGTAAGTAAGCCGTTTTAATAAAACTATCTTTACTTGCCTAGTATCTAATTCAGATTGATGCTGTTCATTTATATACATGATCAATAGAACATTGTTTGCTTGTTTGTTAATTAAATATCAGGATATTATCAACCAGGCATGTGGTCATGCTTTTGATGCTTTGCTGAAGGTGACCGACAAAGGAGTATTCTAATCAGATGCACTCAGTGATATACTTTGAAGGTTCAGATCTTATAGACAGATTAAAAACGAACGAGATCATGTAACTGTAACAAAATAACAGTGGGATTAGAAGTTGTGACACATCGAAAAAGAGAAAGATGCATTCAAACACCGGTGCCGATAGCTAAATGAAATCTAAGCTACATAGACAAGAGATGGGTCTGATGCGGCGCCATGCACCATAGAAAGTAATGTTGTCTACATGAAAATAATTCTGGATATAATAAATGAAATAGCAGGCATCCTGCTCTAACACTACAGAGTAGAGTAAAACTAATTGTTCCCGAACCACTTTCCGATTGTAAGAATCATGATTTCAGAACACGAAATTCCGCTGGAAGGAAAACATCTACCAGAAGCTACAGCAATCCTGTCAGAAACATCATCACCATCACCATCACCATCACCGCCGTTGCCAGTACCATCCGCTCCGTTTTTGATAAAACCAGCTAAATCAGAATTAATGAAGTCCTTTCCAAACCTATCTAGGTCTCCCCAGAAAATATACAACCATCAATAAAGAGAATTCTTCTTCTGGAACCTTGGCTGTGGTCCGAAAGAAAAGTGTCTTCATCGATTAAAGAAGTGCATCAAAGTATATGCGTGTTACAAATATTAAGAAATCTATGCTGATAAGAACTAAGGTGATTTAGTAGTTTGGAAACGCCTTCTTGTTATGGTCAGGTGTACAAGGTTGTTCAACGCTCCTACAGCAGGCGGACACGAGTAGATGTATAAAAGAACACGTTTTTGCACGTCTTTCCATAAGTAAATAACGTCTACAAATTATCAACCACCAGATTGTATCACTGTCGTAATAGTAATTAAATTTAGATAAATGTTAGGACGTGTTGCTGGGGTTAAACAAAGCTAACCCTTCAATGATAGTACAAACAATTTAAAAGGATCACAAGAAATTCATGGAGGCTTTGTCCGCATGCTGTTTAAACCCATTGATAGGAACCTTTCAATTGACGAAGACGCATAATTTGCAATTAGGATGTCTTGAAACCAAAGCCACCGTTGTCAAACCTTTTCAACGAGCACTGGAAGTACGTATGTGGATATATTTTATACATCATTTGATAGGAGACGTACATTTCAGAGAGACACTATTCTGATGCTCGAAAGTTTATTGATATGATTTTGGAATAGATGCAACATTCAGGCTTGTGATGCCCTCGGGAAAACCGGCAAACGCATGAATATTAATTGCGACGCACCGTCTTATCACCTGTTTTCTGACAGCAAAACTCTGTTGGTCAAACTAACTTTCTCTTTTCTATTCTGGGTATAAGTACAAGCTAAGCTCTGTTTGAAAACATCTTCAACAGCAACACATTCTTAAATTATATTCAATATGTAATGACCTCAGCTTGGTGTTTGTTAACTCAGACGTGGAACACTTCAAACGTGTGGGATACACAGCAGGTCATGGCTAAGAGTGATCCCATTTAATGTAAATTCTGAGACTTCCAACGATGCCGACAAAGAAAGATGAAAAGCATATCACGTACGCTGAGAATTTGTTCCCTGCATTATCGTCCAGACATTACAAAGTACTTTGACAATGTGATTATTGGTATGCAAGGAGAACACGAACAACACATCGTATTCGCCTAATGAAATGAAACATTTACATTTTTGCAGATGGTTATATAGTGACTTGTAAGCTATGCATCACCGCAATGGTTTGGACAGGATGCTCATATCGGTGTTTCGCACTGTCGTCATTGTATTAGACATTTTGAAACTTTAAGCCCTGTTGCCAGTACTGCCACTGATTGCATTACAGACAAGAAGCGTTTGGTGAGAGAATCGAAATGGTGCTCAGAAATCTGAACAGTGTAGCTCAAGCTCCTGACACTCATCGAGAACATCCTAAAACATAGGAAAAGAGAAAGCCAGAAAGGACATATCGACTTCCTTATAGCGCGGAAAATCCACTTGGTGAATCCAGAAGAAGAGATGTAGAGGAAACAGATGCAGAGAATAGAATAAACCAGTGTAGTCACCCAGAAATGGTTGCAGCGCCATCGGCAATGAAAGTGGAAAAAGGCGGAAAGGGAGATGAGAGTGGAAGTGTAGGCGGCAGTGCAAGAGTAACCGCGTCATCACCACCAGCACCATGAGGTACAAAAAGGGCTCGGTCAGCACGTGGTCCAAGAAATATATAGTGGAGTAAGGACTCTCAGATTCAGCTGCCGTCTTCATAATGAACACAACAAGCTTCAGAAGGCTCAACTTAAAGTCCTTTATCTTGGCCATCATAAAAATAAATGTTCGTCCTAACTGCTAGTTCAACGAGCGTTTGATCGATTATGTGCGTCTTGCTTTCTAAGTTTTTGTCTGTAATTACTAGTGTTGGTCAGCATATCGTACCTTATTATACTTTATCATGTACTTCGTTGTGACACACACACACACACACACACACACACACACACACACACACATATATATATATATACCAATGGAAAATTAATCGCCACAGTGGAGATTCTACTTCTATCACCACTGTGGCGATGTCACGTTAGGAACTGCTTTCTTTATTTGTCCTAATGTGTGTTATGCAGACCCGTACGTCCATATTTGAGCCTATTTAATTTTTCTTCTGCTTCTTCTCCCCTTCCTCCCCTTATCTCTCTCCCTCCACATCAGGATGTACTGCTCTTAAAATATGTCAACTGTAAGCCCTCTAGTGTACATTTATGCAGTCAGTGAGGGGCCATATAGAAATGCCTAAAACTGAACTGCAAATAGCAAAAAACAGACTTCAAGTATAGACATTGGAATAGTTTTCTACATGAATCATGGAAAATGACAGTGAATGAACATGATATGTTGCTATTTGTCACCCATACTGTATACCTGTAATACCGCAGTTTTAGAAAAAGCTCCTCATGATTGAATATAGCAAAACCATTTTCAAAGTAGTAGTAATTTTCACTCACAACACAATTATGTTTGAAAGAGTGGATAAATCAAGCGTTTAACAGTATTGGTTGATAACAGAAATTAAGTGAGGAACTAATATCCTTACAAGTAAACTCACAACATTAAAATATTTTGCTTAAAGATGTTACTCTCTGACGTCTGTCAGATTTACGCTCTGACGTCTGTCGGATAGAACCTTTCTATTATATTTCTAGTTACCCCACGGCAACTGTAGCAATCCGCGCATGAAATGTTTTATAGTAATAATGTCTTCATTGTAGTACAAATAATGTCATTAATTTGACAAACAACACAATTTGAAGTATGATATGTATTAGTCTGATAAATTAGCCCCAAACCTATACTGATACTGACTGACGTTTTAGGATATGATCTCGCCTATTTTTTGTTTTGTTGATCTGTAAATCCGTGCAGACATTCTTGTATATTTTAGACACTTACTGATATGTTTTGCTGATTTTATGTTACAGTCAGATACATGGTACATTCCGTTACATGTACTGAATATTTCTGGATGAAATCCTATATTTGACTATTTGTAAATGCACGTAGAATAACTCCACCTTACCTACTGTTGCAATTTCCAATTTCGTCATAATGTTGGGCTACAACTTGTAATAGGCCTTGGTTTGGAATGCCGTACTACTGAGTTCTTCTCGAGAGCTTGCAGTACCATTCGAAGTGATATAATTACTGGGTAAGCACGTGAGTAGTTTAATGACCGAGGAAGCAAAGAACGAGAATTGTTTTTATATGTATTTTGCGGTCACAAATACGTTGATAATTAACACATAAATAAATCTGTTACTCGTAATTATTTCAAGTGAATTAAAAATTAGAATTTACATTGGATCTTGAACTATTATTCACAAGATATAGCGTTTATATTTTTATACACGACGGAAAAGTGTCATGAAATTGATATAATTAATGCTAAAGCATGTGTAATATATAAAGACGATAATTAATGTAATGAAAAAATACACAAATAACTTGGCAAGATAAATAAAGAAGACACTGTATTCAAGGCTATTGGAAATATTTTCCCAAACCGAACACATGACCAAATGTTAACTGAAAAAATGTTATCTATACATAACCAACTTAATTTTCTTTTTTTAAAATAAGAAACAACGTTCAGGTCTTTAAAAATCCACTTGCCCGACGACCGAGACAAGCTACAATTTGGCTAGGACAATTTCAAGTTTGTAAAGTACCTTCCAGCGGGCAATTTAAAAAGTTTAGGAGAGAGGTAGAGTAAACAAGAAAGAGAGAGGTCGTGTTCAGTTCGTACAGCTTTGTGTTCCGCAAGTGTTATGCTCTGCAATAGCGCCACAGTTTATAAATCAGCATTTTGTGCTTAGCATTTATTGATACCGCATGCTTCTATTACATAACTGCCCACATTAGCTTTCAACTTTCGATCCTTTATTTTATGCTATACACGGTCAAAATCTGTATTTTTAATTTTGAAGTCAATGTCAATGCCAGTCTCGTATTATCACGCGCCGAACGATAATGCTAATTGTTTTAAACATGTTTTATTGTCATTTTATTAAACAATTTGGTATTCGAAGCAAGTTGTCTAACTCATATAGGTCATAATCCAAACACAAAGAAATGATACAAAGATGACATTTATTTTACAAACATTTCAGTACATCCAAATGCAAAGTTAACGATTTCATATATTAAAGACACAAAACATTTCAATGGAAAAGCGAATATTCATATAGCTATGTAGTTAAATAAGTAAGTAATAAACGAGATAGCGTTGACTTTACAATGGTTATCGTCACTTTTGTCTATTTCGTTCATTTACATCATGTTTTACTTGGAATATAACTGCAAGTATTAAAAGGTCCGGTTTTATTTCTCAATATTTGATAATATGACAACGTGTGTGTTTAAAATGATAGAGGAAAGATCGTTGAGTATTAAACAAGGGAAAATATTTATTAAAAATAGAGCTCAGTATCTAGCCACATGCACAAATGGGAGCGTTAACTAACTTCACTCTGTAAATGCAGGCTTTGGGGGTGCTACATGAGTGTCATAGTTTAGTACGTAGGATATTAAGGAGACTTTCGGCAATATCATAATAAGGTGGTGGCTTGTTTGGTGAACTTGGTAAATGTTTTCCAAACAAATAAAGATGATGTCCTTTCCGATATCATCAGTGTGAAATTTCCAAAAGACATGTTGTACAATGGAGAAAGGATGTGTCAACAGAAATGAAGTCTAGTAGAGATGGGTTTGATGCTTTTGGAGGTGTGTAGACGATATTTAGATGCCTCGTATGTCCTCCTTGGAAGAAGGTCGCTTTAAATAGGTACTTGAGTATTTATAATTATATACAATACGCAGAAGCTCTTTTACCTTTCTTGTGCAAGAGTGTACCAACCAGTTTCTGCATAAAAGATTCCAGAGCAATAAATGTGTGCAGCTTCCAATTGAAATGTTTTCTCTAATCTGCCTAAATCTGGAACAGAGCACTTATTCCAGACTTGAGAAACATATTTTAAGATCGAACATACGAACAGTACGTAGTTTGATCATAGCAATCCTCCGAAACGAGCTTTGAGCCGCATTCAATTGGAATGATCATACTAATATGATCGGTCCATTTAGCATCAAAGGATAATGCTATTCCAAAGTGTCTATGCCTTTTAAAAGAAAAGCAAATGCGTAACGTCAAAAGAGAACGTCGGACAGGAAAAGTGAGTTTGCCTGTCTGCTATTAATAAAATGTATGTTTTCGGAGTGTTAAATGTAACATGCACGCCGTTTGTCCATGCATAAAGTTTTTCAAGAGCATTGCCTATAATCCTTTGTACTTGTGAAGGGTCTGTAGACGAAGTTGCAGAAGAAGTATCATCAACAAATAGCATTGCCAGCCAGTTAATGGCGTCTGCTATATCGCTGATATCGTACTTGCAAAAGACCTAGCACGGAACATTGGCCAACCCCATCATTTACTTGACATTCTGATGATACCGAAGTTCCAAAGGATCTCTCTGTTATAGATTTAATAAGTAGCTTTCGAGCCATGATGGACGTTTTCCGGTAATTCCATACTTCTGAAACTTATCAACTATCCGTTTAATCCAAATTCTATCAAAATCTTTACTGGTATCAAGGAACCTTAAACACGTGATTTCATTCGAATAAAGAGAAGAAAAACATTGTGATAAAGTTCAATTAGTTGACGGAATGCATCTAATTTTAAACATTTATATAGTGCGAGGCATATATTATTCATAAGTGCCAACGAAAATCTCTGAAGATGTTTCATGATCAAGACCGACTTCAAAAGACGCCGAAAACCTAACATTGTAACGTCGCTAGAAAGATCGCAATAATTCGGAATTCCATGTTGCTGAGCGTACTTTCTCAAGAAAAAGCTCATTTCAACCTGTTTTCCAACATTAACACAAAATTCGTAATGGCTACAGTATGTAAAGCTGAGTTATTCCACGTGTATTTAAAAGTATTCAAGAATAGGATTTGATCCGGACATATACTTTGAAGATTGCCGAAAGGATTCCTCAACAAACCTTAACTCAAGAGCCACGAGAAATACCGGTAAGTATCTAGAATGTACACCGATGTGTGCAAACAGGTGTGTATGCACAGATTTGCACATTTTAAAGAATAGGCTAGATCAGCCCTCAAAACGTCCGTCAGTATTAGTACAGTTAAACTTGTAAAACATCTCTGTCTCAAAATAGATGTAAAATTTAGGAACTTCTTTATATCGATGTAGTAATGCAGCTGTTAATTCTAACGCAAACTTTGCCTTTAAATTTATATAATAAAAAGAAAATCTACGTTTTATGGGTAGATATAAGGAAATAGTTTACTCGTGAAGTGGAAACATTCTGAACTGTCACGAGTGTTTTGACTTGACTCGTGAAATATGTCCATATATTTATTCAAAAACATAGATATCCTCAGTATATACCTATCAACAATCCTCCTACGATTAGATATGTTTTAGCCTGCAAGGACAGGCGCTTGCACGTTTTTCTTTGTGATTATTTATAGATGTTTTTCTGCACTGTGATGTTTGTTTCATTTCCCTCCACCTCAGACCATGGGCACCTATTATCCAACCGGCCCCCTCCCCCAACTAGTTTATGGCGACTCTCCACTCATGGCGCCTGGGCCCCTGTCAATCCGATATTGCACAATTGATAAACAGGGTACTATTGATAAACAAAACAATCCATAGCAAGGTACCGAAAACATTCTTCTTTTTCTTCTTCTTCTTCTTCTTCTTCTTATTATTATTATTATTATTATCATTACACTTCGGACATTTCCAGTCAGTTTGTTTAGTAATTAATCAGTATATTGAAAATAACATCTCCAACTTAGGGACTGACATTTTGCCTTGCTAAATGATAAAAATTAAAAACAGGGTATTGGCAACTATATATCCTGCATCATGCCGCTAGCATATCATAACCATAACCTCTTTGCTGGGTTACTTCGCCAGTAGAGGATCACCATAAACATCGTGTGTAATGAACGCTGCATCCCCTCACTTTGATTGTTGTAGGCCCTAACGTCAGTCAATCAATATATATATATTGATTACAGTTTTAAGTATCACCGAGATATCATTTCTAATAATAATAAATGTAAATTAATGTAAGGTGTTTTTGACGTAAGTGTGTGTGTGTGTGTGTGTTTATGAGAGAGAGAGAGAGAGAGAGAGAGAGAGAGAGAGAGCCATTAAATATTATCATGTATTTCGCCAAGTGAATGAACGAGAGTATGCGGTCCCTAATACACGTCTGAAACATAGTTTGATGCTTTTTGTGCGTAGATTGCTATCCATTCGAGTTGAAGATAAATTAAAAGGCACCGTTTACGTATTTGTATGGAATTTTGATAGAGAAAGATCCATACAAAACAACATACTATTCAATACACCATACAATGTCAGAAGCTTCATGTTAGTTACACAGTTGTAAGGTGAATTGAAGGAAGGTTCTAGTGTTAACAAGGTTTGAACAATTTAGCTGAGTTTTGTCTCATGTTAGGTACAATGTAAAGTGTAGTGAGTGCGCAGTTCCTGTGATCAATAACAACTACCAGAATGTGCAATATCCTCGAAAAGGTATTAACGTTTTTATTCATTCAGAAGTATTGAATTACCTACAAAAGGCATAGTTTGCAATGGATATTGAACAATAGTGTTCATTATATCCATATCCCTACCTGGAAGTGAGGAAATGTACAGTCGAGAGGCTAAGTGTTCCATAGGGCTTTCTTCGTCAACTTTTATTACAAAATAGGCAAACAATCCTTTTACAATAAAGTATCTCAAAAGGGATTTCATATTTCTTAGTCATTGATGACAGGCTCCTAACAGACTTAAAACTATTGAACCACAAATTGCAATCATCTTTCTTATTAGGTAACATCTCCAACAGAACTATGTTATTTGATAAGGCATTACTATCAAATAAAACTATTTCAATCATATCAATTAATTTGAAATCATATAGCAGGTGGTATATCAAGCTTTGTGTATTCCTATGAATGATTGAAATTAAATGTCAGCAGCCTACTTGAGAACCATTATGTATATTATAGAATTTAAACTATTCTTTCTGTTCAATAAGCAAAGGCAAGACGCGTATGCTGAGCATGTTATAAAAATAACGACAAGTTTAATAGAAATATAATAATTAGGAGAAGTTAAATAAGCATGACAAGTCAAATCAGCTAATGCTCACAATATTGTATTTAATTATTGAAAAGAAACGTTCATAGGATATTTTCACTGATCAGTCCACTGCAGTTTACATCAATATTTGTGATATCAATTAGCTTAGCCAAGAATATAAAATAAAGAAGCACACATACGCCCACACGTAATAAACCACAGGCAATTCAAGTCAAATACAGCCAAAAATATTGTAAGATTACAAAACAAAACTAAATCTAATTAGGACAAAGCCCCAATCTCATTTAACACTTCAGTTTGGAGTAAATGTTCAACATAAATCTCTATATCCCTTATAGTCGTAATTAGAATTTTGTTCTTACCTAAATCAGCTTATTATTTAAGGTATTAGTTAACATTTGTTTCTATAAGTAAAGTCTGTTCCTTAAAGGAAACTTCTTAATTTTAAAATAACTATACAAATATGGTCATATCATCAGTCTTAGATTTAATATCATCAGTAATATCATAGTTTACTATTATGGAAACATATTGTATATGAGTGGTCACCCATGATGCATTTCATATAGATCAGTGATCACCCATGATCCATTGCATGTAGATTAGTGATTACCCAGGATGCATTTTATGTAGATAATCGCAAAACACATTTATAGATGGTATGATGTCAACACGTAATTGCTGCACTTTTATGGCATAAGAAAACAAAAATTTTTCTATGGATTATGAAGCTGAACTGCCGAAGTAATACACATTTCTTTGGACAATATAAAATGTTATGGACTCAGAAAAGAACAAAGTCATGTTAAGACAGCAAAATGTGGCTTCGAACCAAGCATCTAGTTTTCATGCTTATTATTCCGTAATGAGCAGTTTGATATTTCAAATTGAATACAATTTCCTAACCTAGCGAATCCTTTCTTTCATTTTGAGAAGAGGGGGATTAGGTGTAGAATGTCTATGTGCACTGCTGTAATCAATCAGAAACGGTGAATAAAATAAAGATTCTTTGGAAACTATTTGGGTAGGTTAGACCAACAGATCTCGACAAATGAATGTACTGAATCTCCGCTTCAAGCATTACAAGGAATGATACTACTTCTAGTGAAGACTTTCACGCTATATAATGATTCTCAAATAAATACGATATTATTCCTAATGACACTATCACTCCTATTAAAAAGAAGGCAACATGTGATAAATTTGATAATCAATCACACAATTATATTAATTCGTAAATGCTGCATATAATTATCTCCTCAATAATTGGTTGATTATTTACGTCTATTGTCTGGCAACTTGAAGTGATATGCATATGAACGTTGATGCCGTCCATAAGCTGGAAACTGGAACAAAAAAACAACAAATACATTTAGTGTTACCTCCATTCAGCATGCAAAGGTCACACACACACACACACACACACACACACACACACACACACACACACTATATATATATATATATATTCTCTTGATTTATCATGGAAAACACATTCTTTCAGGGGTCTGGGGTTTTTCACTCTCTTCAGCATAGTGTATTATAATCATAGATACAAAACTACACTGTATAAACTGGTCGAAAGTCTGTTACACTGTTTTTCTGTACCCATTGAAATTTTTCCTATATATTGTACTAGCAGATTTATTAGACTTTAGATCTACATCATTTCTATACATTTTAGGGCTTCCTGCCAAATTTGATCAAAATCTTTGGATCGCTATTCTTTACAAGAACTAATCATAAGCTTTTCCTAATATGTTTGTATGTACTATATTTTATTTTGTAACGGCGGTCCTATGTTACGGCGGATTTGTCTGATTTGTACAATACTGAAATAACTTTATACCGACATGATTTCTGAATTGTACGATAATATTGTTTATAGTTTATTTTGTTTATAGCTTTTGAACTCCTTGCTGGATTCTGTTAATTTTAAATCATTTTTAATATAAGACAATGTGTTACGTGAAGAACCTGTTCACGCCATTTTCTTTCGGTAAAATTTACAGATATAGCAAATTTTATGAGGTTACGAAACATTGTTAAGCAATGTATTCGCTCAAGCATTTGAGCTTGTAGTCTAGGTCACATTTTTCACAGCTATGCATTGCTGATTCGACATTCAGACCTTTGTCTTGCTAATATTTATTTAGTCATTATTATTAATACTACCATTGGCACATATGTTGAATATAATGGAAATGATACATTCGTTTATAAAGAATTTATTTACATAATAATCAGTCATAACAAGCTTACCTCGGGAGGCACTGGAAGAAACTGGAGTATTTTCAATAATGACATTATTATCAAAAACTCTTAGAGTTGTCTGTACTGTATGTTTCTGTGGTACTGAGCTGCCGACATTTCTTTTCCTCCTTCCAGCAGGTGAGGTTGCTATTGATGTTGATGTTACTATTGTTTTTGTTGTAGAAGCTATTGTTGTGCTTGTTAATGTTAACGTTCCTGTTGTTGTTGTTGTTGTTAACTCCGGAAGTTTGGTGGTCTAAAGGGTGAAAAGGAAACGTTTAAGGCTAACACACACACACACACACACACACACACACACACACATATATATATATATATATATATATATATATATATATATATATATAGTTGCATAGCTCTGCAACGGCTTCTATATTTACTATTTTAGTTGCTATGTACCTAAGTTCTTGCCTAGAAATGCGAAGTGTAAAATGCTTCACATAGACAAGTAATTATCATGCAGAGAATTATTCACATTGGAAGCTTGACTAGATTAAAAAAATTTTATGACGCCCACACAATATATCTATATTTTTCAAATTCAATTTCATTCACTGATATAGAAATCAATAGATTTAAGGTAAACATTTTGTAGTTTATATTTACTGTAAGAAATTCATAAATTAATAAAGAAAGATATACTTACACTACTTGACAAAACAGGACAACTGTTGTCATCATTTTGACAGACAGAAACAGTACATTCAACATATGTCGTATCACTATCCAGAAAATGGAATGCGTACAGATGGGCCTCAATGATGTCAGTTTTATTATCCATTTGTTTATTTGTTTGATCAGAGAAGTCTGTCATAATCATGGGATCATCAGCCACTCTGTTGAAACGAACAATACATATACGCTTAGGACGATTATTACACTGGTTTAATTATATTGTTTATCATATGCTGCTAGAAAGGAGAGTATGGTAACTTTCAACATGCGTGATAAATTACATGAGAAATATTGAATATTTTTTTTAATATATCAATTTGTCGTT
>JAECUM010029200.1:0-25165 GCA_016617855.1 Megalonaias nervosa | reverse complement strand
ATATATAATTGTTTGAAGGGCGTATGCAGGTGTAGGTGCAATAGCTGTGTTGCGTACAGTATGATAATTTCGTAATACTCTTAGCAATTTCTTTCCATGATCATGATAACCATCACAGTCACGAAAACGACTGAAACACGTCAGTTACAAGTCGTCTGTTCATTCATCGTTTATTCATCTTACGATAACATCTGACTGTTGTGTTAGGCACAGATAAGGTTTCGTTTCTCGCTTGCATAATTTTTCGGCATACAAAAAGCTCACTAATGAACTAAGGGAGGTGCTGTGTAATGTGTATTATACATATATTAATGGACTTCGTGCAGAAATTCACTGGATGAAAGACGACAAAAACTCAAATTATTAAGAATACAAGTGGAGATGTCGTTGTTATTATTGGAGATAAATTATTTAGTTGTTTTCAGGTGCCCGGACTCCGCGTATACCCGATTATAATGATTGGGTGGTTCACAACTCATTTGTTTTCATGGGCCTTAATCGACTTTGATACGGACTAAGCTGACCACACTGCGAAAGATTTGTGTCTACAACAACAGCATAAATGCACATAAAACGTGTTGGCGGACCGATTGTGTCTATGAGCCGTATGTTGTGCACCTCGCTGACAGGGGCGCTCGCAGAATTATTTTCGGGAGTGGGGGATGGGGTGGGGGTTAAACTTGTAGTGATCAGCTATAAAGTTTTACTGACGTAGACAAAACATGTGTTTAGAGGTGAAATTCGGAAGGTGCTGAGTATAGCTTTGATGAAGCATTTTCTGAAATAGAAAATAAAAAATGCTGCAAATTTCTGAAAGCTCTAGCTATTTGTTTCTTGTTCGCGAATTTAATACCAGAACTGCTAATATATCAGATATCTGTAACAGCTTTCTTGATACACACCAAGCTGAAACATTCGGTTTCATAATGATAACAATGAAGTTTTAAAGGAGACCAGAAAGGTATCATATACCCAGGGCCCGATACTCACAAGACAGAAATAGAAATATGTATAGAATGTATTTATTGATTTTGTTTTGTGTAAATAATATATTGTAACGGAAAGGTGGGTTAGACAAGGGATTTGGAAAATGCACATCCGGTGAAAGAGCCAAAGTGATTATTTAGTAGTGACTTTAAGTGGCTTCCAATTGGTGCACAATGTTCAGTGCTTGATTTTAGTCCTTTGTTTTCAGAGATTCACAGTGTTTTATCATGCTAAGTTCGAAGTAATCACATATTCACTGTGCTTTATCATACCTAATTCGAAGTGATCAGAGATTGACTGTACTTTTGCATATCAAATTCGATGTAATCGGAGATTCTGTGTTTTATCATGAAAAGTTCGAAATAATCAGATATCCACTCTTCTTTAGCACACCAAATTGGAAGTAATCAGAAATTCAGTGTACTTTAACGTGCCAAACTTGAAGTAATCAGAAATTCAGTGTACTTTAGCGCGCCCAATTGGAAATAATCAGCTACATGTCCTTTCTTGATTCTATCACAGAAATTAGAAGTAGAAGCTTGTGGGATTCGAGAAGAAAAATTTAATTCCTGACGAGTATAAAGTTTACAAATACGAGATTACATGGACTTTGAATTGCAGAAACGTATCAATAACGATAATATAACACGAGACGAATTAAACAGAATCATGAACGATATAAGAATTTTTATTAGCTGTGCTTCACTGACATTCTCTCATAAAGGATGTAAATATGAAAGTTCTACAAATGCACACAGAAGAAGCTGACTCTAAAACTATTATTTGGCAGCAAGTGTGTGAAATCCAGAAAACATTGCCAGTACAGTAATGTTCAGGAAAGAAGAAAAACTGCACTGACTAAAGCTAGTACTAACCAGTAGACAGTATAAGAAAACTCTATTCTCGTTATATAAAAAGAATCATTGCAAAGGATAAGCACTTTACAATCGAATGGTCCAAAGTTATACTGGAATATGATAAACAATTTTGGCAAAGAAAGACCAATTTGAAGTATTACAATTGTAATAACGTTTTGAATATACTTAGTGGACATGTAGGGACGAGCAAATAATCCTCGAAACCGTTTGAATATACTTAGTGGACATATGTAGGGACGAGCGAATAATCCTCGAAACCGTTTGAATATACTTAGTGGACATATGTAGGGACGAGCGAATAAACCTCGAAACCGTTTGAATGTACTTAGTGGACATGTGTAGGGACGAGCAAATAATCCTCGAAACTGGCAAATGTTGTCCAGACTCCTGTTTGTGATGTGATGTGATTATGATTTTTAACGTTGCTTTACCAATTTTTCAGTCATATCGCTACGATGTCTGCAGTGTGGCAGTTTATAGTGATGTCTAGCACTGGGGCATCATGCTGCAGACATGTAGCATGATGTCCCACCCAGTCACATTATCCTGACACCAGGCCGACCAGTCCTAACACTAACCTCTTAATGCTGAGCGCCAAGCGAGGCAGCTGTTAGTACCATTTTTTGTAAGTCTTTGGTATGACTCGGCCGGGGATCGAACCCACGACCTCCCGCATCCGAGGCGGACGCTCTAACCACTAGGCCACCGGAGCGGTCGACTCCTGTTTGAATGACAGCTGAAGAAATATTAAAATTGTTCGCAATCTAAAAAGCAATAAAGGAAGCTCAACTGTAAATATATTTAATGAACATATAAAATATCAATTGCCGAAACGCAAAATATGTATGAAAGAGATTTTCAGCTTGAATACTGGCTTTATACCAAACGGTTCAGAAAAATTGTTATTGTGCCAATTCATAAAAGTAAAGATGACCAAACCGACGTATCCAATTATAGACCTATTACTTTAGTTAGCTGTTGTGGTAATTTTTTAAAAAAATTTTTTTAACCTCTACATTAAATTTAAGACTGTCTAAATTCCTTGACGATAATTAATTATTACATGAGACTCAAGCTGGACTTAGGAATGACTATTCCATGATAAGTAATATATTTCTTTTGTACAGCTTTATTGAATTTATTAGACATTGCAAAAATAAAGTGTGTTTTACTTTTGTTGATCTTGAAAGTTCCTTTGATAAGATGTGGAGAGCTGAATATGGAATACGTTTTATTGGATAGGCATCAGGGTAAAGTGTTTTAATGTTATATTAAGTATTTATAATGTTATAAAAATCATGTGTCTGTGTAAATAATGAATTTTCCGGGGGGGGGGTCTCCCGTAAACATGCGTAAGACAAGGAGAAAATTTATCTCTAATATTGTTCTCCTTATTCCTAAAAATATTACCTAAATTTATTTCTTTTAATTAGTAAACGGGTGTAGAGGTTGTGATGTACCCTCCAAACATAATTACTTTGTATATATGTTAATTGTTATGATGATTCTATACGCTACGGACACATTACTTGTCGGTGATAATCATGCTGATATGCAGTATATCTATGATATGTTTAGCAGCTATTATGATCATTGGAGCTTAACATCAATACAAAGAAAGCAAAACTTATAGTATTTGGTTCATTAAAAAAAGATTACACATACAAATTTAAAATAAGAAATGCCTATATTTTACACATACAAATTTAAGATAAGAAATGCCTATATTGAGGTTGTTGATGAATGTAAATACTTAGGCCTTATATTGCACAAGAATGTAAAGTTTTCCATTCGCCAAAAAAAAAAAATAAGCAACCAACTAGTTTCTGTAGGTAATGACGGTATATATTTACTTATATACAAAATTTGTTCCGTCTGACCATTGTACCGAATTTAAAATATACTTGTGAATTTGGGGGATTTGTTTTGATCAGATATAGCTGAAAAAAAACTTTCTTTCATTAGAAGTATACTGTTTGTCAAAGAAGGCACCCCTCTATATAAGGTATAAGGTCAACTAGGTCAGTTCCCCATAAGTATTAGCATTAAAACTCGTATGATAAACTACTTGGCTAGAAAATTTAGTGATCAAGAGGAGAAAACGTTATATCATACATCTCTTATGCAGACATTTTTTCTGTGAGAATTTCTATTAAAAAAAAGGATGCTAAAAGTAAAATCAGTATTAGATTATGCTGGCTTCAGTTGCGTATGGAGCATGAACGTTTTAAGTCAGTCAAATGACTATAAAGGTCTGTAGAATTACGACAAAAAGATGAAAGCATGGGCTGCCAACATCAACACATGATTTAAAGGTATTTATTGTAGGTTATTTAAAACTGGTTTGGATTTAGAAAAGATCTATTTCTCGTTAGTAAAATAATATCTCAAGACTAAGTTAAGTATAGAACTGCAAATCACTGGTTTCTGGTTGAAACTGGCAGATGGACTAATGTTTCCTGTCAAGAAAGATATTGTACACTCTGACAATCGCCAGAAATAGTCGATGAATATCACGATCTTCTGTAGTTTTCCTATTTTTATAGTGAAAGACAAAAATATATACCTCATTATTAAATTTCCTGTACTAACGTTGATAAATATAATAAATTAATAAATACAAGTAAAAGACTCTTAAAATAATTGCAGGATCTTAAATTATATTTTTCGAATTTTGTAATCCCTCGTAATCATTATGTCGTGTTATCAAATTCGTGGGGTTTTTTTTCGATATACCTCATTGTACACAACACATGTACTTCTTCATTTAGGTCAACGCAACGTTATGACCAATCAAACAGAATGCTTTGCGACATTTATTAGAGACACGCGTTCGTAAATCGGAGTACCGTTAAAAGCTTCCTTAATCGATAGTCTCGCTCAGGGTAGGCACATAGTAATTTTCGCCTGTTTGGGAAAAACAATCAAAATAGTGTCAGCGCAAAAGACAGCATCTATGCAGATTTTAAAATTTCAGAACAAATAAAAGTCTCAGAAATCAAGAAGAAAAATAATTGCTGGTGTTGCAGCCAGGGGTAAGCAATTGCCTTATCTGATAATGTTAAGTTCGCCATCCAGTTCTCCTCACCCTCTTCTTCATAGGGTAGGGGCATATTGCAAATACTGTTATACCACTGACTACTCGAACTTTCAAGCTTCTAAACTCTAGGGATTAAGGGATACAAAACAATTAGGCAACACATATGAGATGGAAACTGGGAGAGAAGCTTTTATAATTAACGTTTTAAAAAACTATTGTATAACTTTTCGTTCCTTCTTATTGCTATTATCCTAGATTCCGCTAGTTTGTTGAGACGATTATAGTTATCGTTTATTTTTTCCTCCTGTGCTATTCGTGTTTTTAATAAGCCTGATCGCATTATCAAATCAATATTTTTAAAATCAAGCTCAAGCAATATTTTTTTTAACATGATTTCAACTTGTTTTTGTTCTTCTAGACAATCGTCAGGATGACAGTATCTGCTTATAATATCAAAGTTTTCTATTGCTTTTATTAGTTGTGGTCCTTGCATATACATAACACGAACAAAAGTTTTTTCTTCTTCTGACAATGGAGAATTTATCACTGTAATTGTAAAATTTTTCGTAGTATTTATCGCACGTGCCGCTAGTGATTCGTTTCAAACATCTTTTGGGGGGTTAAAAATATTATCATAAAATTCTCTTGCAATGGTTATAATTGGTGGTTCTGACATTATTTTATAATATTAGATTAATTTGATTATCGAGTGTGTATATTTGAAATACTGTCAGTCCTGGAAACGGACATTCAGCAGCGACAACATAAACTAGAAAGTACAAGTACTTGTTAACGGTCTTTTCTGTCGGAATTGTAAAATATTGTGTTGTTGAAATATATGTGTTCTCTGTGCTATATAATGTTGCCCAGTTGATATCATCGATTGATCCTTCCAATCGCCAATTATAAATTCGACCAATACTAGAGTTTAATCGACCTCGGAAATGAAATTGCCAAAATAGCAACTGCAATAGGACATTTAAGTTTAATCCAAAATTTTTCAACTTCTCCGTTAGTCGTCTATTCTTATCTATCAGAGAAAGCGTAATAAGGATAATTTTCTGGGTAATGTGTCGATAGCGCTTACCTCAAACCCAACTCGGTTATCAGTTGCCTTAAAAAGTGTTGGAATATATCCAACATTGTTTATAGTTCGTTTTGCAGCACTGGACGGACTGTCAACATACGCTTTATTTGTCAGATCATTAGGGTTAACTGGAACATATGTCGTCGTTATTTTATTGTTTCTCATATTTATATTGCCTGACATTGGTCCACCGGATCGTTTGAAATACGGGATGATTCTTCTCTTAACTGAGCGTAACTAATAGCGAGATTGTCGGTAATCCGGTTATTTTTTAGTTATTGCTCATTATCAGGTTACCTGTCATTGTGTCGCCAGATTTATTGAGCTTGTTATCGTCAACAGATTTTAGTTGCGCATAACTTACAGCTTGTGCATTATCAACATTTGCTGGTGGATACGCAGTTTCCAACCCAATAATTTTTTTTACTCGACATATTATATTACCTGTAACCGTTCCACCGGTTTTGTCAAGCTTGTTGCTATCCACATACTTCAACTGTAAATAACTTACCGCTTGAGTTTGATTTAAGTTTGCTGGTGAATATGCGGTTTCCAAATCTATAATTGTTTTTCCTGACATATCTAAGTTACCGCTTAAAGTTCCTCCTGTCAATGATAGTTTATTATCGTCAACAGATTTTAGTTGTGCATAACTAACAGCTTGTGTATCAACAACATTTACTGGCGGATAATTTGTTTCTAAAACTAGTATTCGTTGGTTTGACATAAATAGATTTCCTGTCATTGTATCGACAGTTTTTTTTCTTCAAGTAGCCTGATAAATCAATGTTGCCATTTGTTATTGTTGTACCTACAGCCGACGAATCTCCTAATGTTGTCCCAGATCTTGTATAATAGCTCATTATTTGAATGTTGTCTGACAATTTTATATAAACTTTGTTTATAACAATAGCAAAGCTATCGTCGATATTAAATTTTCACACAGAACGGCTGGTGCAACATAAACACAACAATGATCTGCCAGATTGTCATTATCTCGTTGTTAGGAGAACAACCAACTGTGACGGAGCGTCAGCAAGAGCCAGTTAGTGCAAGTAAAACAACATTTGAGCAACCTGTAACAAAGGATATTAGCCAACAAGCGGTTGTATCAGATATTGAGCGAGAAAGAAAACTTATTCTAGAGTGAGCGCAAGTTAGAATAACAGATAAGGAATACAATAATCTTTTTAAAGAATACAATATTAACGTTAATGATATTGAAAATTGGAAAGAGGACAGATACGATGCACTAATTGGAAAACTAGAGTATATTATGTACGCCGGTGATCGAGCTTACAATAGAATGAACGCAGTTGCGAAAGTCCAAAATCTTTATAAATATAAGGACGCCTACAGAAATAAAATTATTGCAGGTGTTATTAGGAACGCAGTAAAGAGATTTAAGGATAAAAATGATGAAGGAATGAACTTTCAAAGTTGGCTTGAAAATTACGATTAATTTTGCCTTGAAAAAGATGGAACTGGAGTAAGAGTATTTACATCAACAGCTGATATGATCGGCAGATTAATGCTGTTGATATCATCGAAAAAAGCTGGAAATGTTGGTGCTGAAATTGACAATGAAGTAGTTGACATACTTGATCATCTAAGATCAAAAGAATTACTAACATCGGACGAATACGAAATTTTATACCGCGATATAATCGCGGGCGATATAGTTATATGATCTAATAAATAAAGATGTCAACAACATTATTACTCGACTCTAGCACCTCTGCAAAAGATAGAGCAAAAATTTTTCAGTGAATTATATTCCGCCAATACAACTGGATCCTGAGAAAAAAATATGAAATTGGACTACTTTCCTGCACGGCGTGGCATTCTATGGCTAACGTAAAAACCAATGTTAATGATGAATTTACATTTCAACCGAAATTGTCGTCGTGGATATGATTAACAATTCCAAAAGGCACCATTAATATCACTGATCTAAATAAAACAATAAAAGAGATTATTGCAAACAACAGCACAGTGGACGCTGACAACTTTGAGTTGACACCAAATTATAACAAGCTACGCGCTAGAATAACATTAAAGAATAATATGATGATCGATTTTTCATCGCCAGCAAGCATTGCGTCACTGCTTGGATTTTATCATCGACGGTACGGATCAAATACGGAACAAACTGTAACATATGACGGCGATCTGCCAGTAAATATAACTGACGTAAACACAATATTAATAAATTGCTCTATTGCATATAAATCTTGTTTAGTTAAAGGCAGTAAAGTACAAACAATATACAGTTTTTCGCCGGACGTTCCGCCGGGTTCACTTATGCAAATTAATCCACGGCAGGTTATTTATTATCCGCTAAATGTTGAAGATCAAATAACAGAAATAAATATGCAACTGACGGATCAGTCTGGACGACAACTTGATCTTAACAATGAAGTTGTTACTTATTACCTACACCTGCACGTTGCGTGATTTTGTACAACCTCGTTGTATAACATTGGACAAAGAAAAAAATTTACAGAAGAAAAATAGTTGGAGGATTTTTAGGAAATATATTTACTAAAATTATTGAAAATGCTCCTGGAATAGCGCCTAAAGTTGCACCAATTGCACTGGACGCATCAAAAGTCTTTGCGACTGGAGCTGCATCTGCCGCTGAAACTGCGGTGGGACAAAAAATAGCTGATAAAATAAAAGGCAACAGGCCAGAAATAAAACAAGTTATATCAGAAATCGCACCAACAGAAGAAACTGAACGTGCAATGATAAAGACAAGAGGAGAGCAAATTATACAAAAATTAATATATAAGGCAACAGCACCAAATTTTATATAATCTAATGAATAAAAAATGTCTTTTAAAAATTACCTCGGCTTGACGGAGACCTATGACGTAGATGATACAGTAACAGAAAATCTGAGTATGTTGAATATCTCGACGCAAATTCTAATGAGCCTAATAAAGTTGGCGTTCGAACACTTAATACACTCGACGAGGATGTATTTCTTTTGCCTCATAAAAGCAATGTTGGAAGTTCGTGGTCAGATTATGACAGTAGCTAATCCACCTGCTGAAATTGCAGCTGGAGCAGAGATAGCTCTCATAAACAACGGTTGGAGCCTATTTAAAAGTGCCAGGTATCAGCTAGCTAATCAAACAGTGGAAGATATTTCAAGTCACCTACAAGTTGCAAGTACAATACTAAGTATTATTTCGTTTAGTGACGATTCCTCTAGATCGACTGCAATTAACATGATGTGGTTTAAGAACACTGGAGCTGGTGAAGCTGCGTCAGGTGAATTTATTTCAAAAGTAGCATTAGCGCATGGGGCTGATGCAGCCGCATATAATGTAATTGTAAGAAATTTTCTTATTGCTAATGCTGTCAATTTTGGAATAGCCCCGCTACCTGCATGCGCTAACTCAGACGCTACAAGAGTTTCACTTACTGCTGCTTGTAATACTCTTGGTATAACACCACCAGGTGCAGATGCGGACCGTGTTACAATGTTAGATTTGATTAATGAGAAATAAGAAATATACGTTACAATGATGGTTCTGCTAGGAGAAGGGCACTTGCAGCAGGATCACGTCAAATTACAATGATTCTGCCATTGAGTACAATATTTGGATTTTGTCGCGATTATAATAAAGTATTTCGTGGAGTTAAACACACACTTATTCTAGATCGGGCAAAACAAAATGATTGTTTACTTTGGGTTGGCGGCGCCGATGTACAATTTATTATAAACAAACCTGCTTTATGGATGCCACGAATAACACTGTCATTCACAAAAGCAGTAGAATTAAATGATATGTTTCAAAAATATACAAAGAAAATTTATTTTCAGCAACATAAAATATATCAGACTGCAGTTCCAAATACTAACGACTACACATGGCTCGTCACAACAACGTCAAGCGAACAACTACCACAACAATTATTTGTTGTATTTCAGCGACAAGCGCGACGCGGTAACCAGCAACAAAATAACGCAATATTTGATAACGCTGATGTTAGGAGAATATACGCCAGGATAAACTCCAAGCAGTATCCGGAAGGAGCGATAGAATGCAATTTCACGGATGACACTAATAAAAATCTTACTCGACCGTACATGTATGTTATGGACGCAGCGCAGAAATATCAGGACGTTGGAGATGGATCTATCAGTAGATGAATTTCGTACACTTTATCCGATATTTTATTTTGATGTTAGTAAGCGCAACGAGTGAGGTGTTGATTCGACAGCTGATATTGAAATTACCTGGACATTAGGTATGGTTCCAGATGCGTTGTACGTTGATGCGCTGCTGATCAGTGACAGATTTATAACAACTGACTCTGTCGAAGGTAAAATGACAGTCCAAGTTTAATATAACTCTCTTGATATATGACAAAATACATCGAAAAAGAAATATGTTTGAGTGACGGTCAAGTTAACAAATTAGCTGCTGCTATTGGTATGCATAGGCCGGTATCACTACAAATTAATTCATCGACAACGGGCGGTACTTTAACAAAATAAATGCTAACTAAAACACAGATAAATAAATACGATCGCGGTAAACAGTTTGTTTTAAATCTAAGCGCGTCACAAATAAATGCGGTGGGAGACGGTTTTCTTGGTCCGGCAATAGCCACAATAGCCAAAACGTTAATACCTAAAATTTTGACCGTAATTGGTACATTAGGATTAGCAACAGCATCTGGCGCAGTATCTGGCGCAACAAAAAAGGCTGTCTCTGGAGACGGTATAAAGAAAACTTTTGTCTAAAACTTTAATATAATGCCACATATAAAGACAGCAAAAAGAAAGACAACAACGGAAAAGAAAAAGACGCGATCGCGAAAAACGAAAAAGGCGAATTTATAGGACCACTACTGGCGGGAGTAGCGAGAAGTCTGTTGCCCAATCTGCTGGGAATAGGTCGAGGACTAACATTACCAGGAACACGCCTGCGTTAAGTAACTTCGATATACTTGATAAGCTAAGAAAAAATAAAAAATTTCTACGGAGTTTATTCCAAAGATGAACTTGACAATGCACCAGCGGGTGGTTCGTGTGTGATAAATATACAAGATTTTAACGACGGATCTGGCACACACTGGGTAGCAGTTTACAATAACAACTATTTTGATTCATTTGGAATTCCTCCCAGTGATGTAGTAAAAAAATATATCAACAAAAAACTAAAATAATAAATTATTCGTCTAATCAGATTCAGCCAGTTGGAATATCAGCTTGTGGATACTATTGTATAATGTTTATAAAACAAATGTCCCAGCCTAAATTCAGTTTTTAAAAATTTATTTTACAGTTTGACAATTAGCCTTCTCACATTAATGATGATATTGCAATTTATTTTATCTAAACTAAGGAATATGTCAACATATTGTCTCAAATGCAAAACTATAACAGAAAGATAAAAAAAAAACAGAAAAAAAAAATAATAGGATCATGCTAAAAAGTGTTTGTGCAATCTGTGGAAAAAGAAAAAATATGTTTTTAAAGATTTTATCCAGAGCTGGAATGTGCGAAAAGGTTATTTTAGTAGAAGATTAATAAATAATGATATGCTAGTGTGATTGTGATAGAGATCTCTGTCTGGAGCAAAATAAAATTGTTACATACTGTCAGAAATCCAATAACATATAAATAATTTGAACAGATATAGATATACATAAATTAATTGGGAAGTTACCAAAACCAAAAGGAGGTTGGACATTACCAGGCTATAAATACACTGGACCATATAATCCGCTAGATAAACAACTAGATGAAAATGATAATCCGCTGCCCGGACAAGAGCCTTACAATCAAGTTGATGCAATAGCAATGCGTCACGATATCTGCTACCGTGAAAACGAACAAGATAAGCACGGCTGCGATAAAGTAATGCTAGATGAACTACGCGACAAGAAACGAAAATGAATCAGAGAACGACTTGATGGAAGGCTGGTGCAGGGATTTATTGGAGCAAATTATAAACTCGGACTCGGAGCGACGGAATCGCTGGCATCAGAGCTACACAAACATAAAAAAGGTTTCCCCGACGTAAAGTTGTCGCAAATGCCGTTGACGATATCTGGGCGATAGATTTAGTTGATGTGTCAAATCTTGCTCAGTTTAACGATAAAAAAAAAATATATCTTTTTAACGTTGTAGATGTTTTTAGTAAATACGCGTTTAGTGTACCCGTTTCAGATAAAATAGGAAAATCGGTAACTGATGCACTAAAACAAATAATAACAAGTACAGAAAGAAAACTAAAGAGAATCTGGACCGATCATGGAGAGGAGATTTTTAATAAAAAATTTGAGCAGTTTCTGGAGCAAAATAACATCAAAAAATATGTTACAGGAAATGAAGGTAAGAGCGTCATCGTCGAGCGATTTAATCGTATACTAAACGAGCTGATACATAAACATTTGAAAGCTAAAAATACAAATAAAAATATTGACAATCTACAGCAGATTGTTGATAAATATAATAACACAAATCACAGATCAATAAAAATGTCACCAAATGATGCAATTAAAAATCCGATTCTTGCAAATGAAAACATGTACCGCAGACATAAGTTTAAAGTTGGTGATAAAGTTAGAATTTCTCTGACAAAAAAAAAACATTTGAAGAAGGATTTACTCCAAACTGGAGCGAAGAAGTATTTGTTGTTGATAAAGTTTTACTGACACTACCTGTAACATACGCGCTGAAGGATTTATTGAGTGAGCCTATAACTGGTAGTTTTTATGAGCAGGAACTGCAGAAATCTGAGTAAGATATATTTGTTATTGAAAAAGTTATCAGGATAAAAGGCAATAAAAGTTTAGTTAAATGGAGAAGATACATTGATAAATTTAACAGCTGGGTTCCAGCTAAATCTATATCGAAATAATATTGTTATACATTTGCTCGTATTTTAGCAGTACAGATTTACATCTGACCGGTCTAAAAACGACATTAATTGTAATTTTCTTGCATTATCGACTGACATTAAATTAAATATTTTAACAAAAATAAAATCGTATTTTATGCCCCTTTGTTGGCCAGCAATTTTCACATTAAGAAAAGGTTTTATAAGTTGCCGCAATATTTGTTGCTCGGCAACAGTAAAAGTAAATTTTTTTTTTTTTTATTTTTTTGGCGATATGATACTTAACATTATCTCGTCCAGTTGTCGGTCTGCTGTAAATTTTTTTATCAACCACGTCCACGATCTCGTTTTGTTTATCGTCATTGTTAAATAAAATATCATCTTCTGTATAACCAACCGACTGGTTGCCGTTGGGATGAAAGGTTCGCCAAGTATTTTTCAACGTTTAATGAACATGATTACATCTGGTCTAGATAATTGTGATGCTTATATCGATGATGTCATCATCTACAACAACACCAGGAAAGAACATTTAGCGACAATTCGGAAATTCTTTGACAGACTCACTGATGCAAGTTTGACAATTAATTTATCCAAAAGTGAGTTTTGCCGTGCTTGTGTAACATTTGTAGGACATATCGTGGGACATGGGCAAGCTAAACCTATCGATGATAAGGTCATGGCTATCTCTGAATTCCCTGTGCGTATCAGTAAAAAGTAACTGATGCGATTTTTAGGTATGGCTGGATACTATCGGAAATTTTCTTCCAAGTTTTCCATAATTGCTGAATCCCTGACAAATTTATTAAGCAAGAAAACCACGTTTCATTGGTCTCAAAAATGTCAGGAGGCTTTTAATAAGTTAAACGCCATACTTAAGAATGCATCAGTTCTTACAGGCTATAACGGACACATCATTGCCTTCAATTTGTGATCTCTTCGGAACTTGAACTGAGTTTTATTCAGGACGTTTTATTACTAGGACTTGTGTCTTTAATTCCTGGATTATTTTGGATTTAATTCGCAAAATCGTCAGTTATTTTTTTTAATTTTTCACTTTGTATTTTAGGGAAATAAATGATTTGTTACATTTTACAAGCTTGTTGTCTTCACACTTTTCTGTTACTTAATTTAAGAGCATAGACTCGTAACAGTAGAGACTCTAAGAACTTTACCCATTGTCAGTTGGGAGGCCTTGTATCTTCGCCATCCTTTTAACATGTTAACTGCTGGACCGAGCGGTTCAGGCAAAACCGAATTTGTCAAAGGTTTAACCGAACATAAAAATCATTTGATCGATAGTCAACCTCAACGTATCGTGTGGTGTTACAAAGAGTGACAATCTGCGTACAGCCTCCTGCGAGAAAGTCAAGGCGATTCTATCGTGTTTGTGGAAGGCATTCCTGTCGAAGACGACGGGATCGTGTCTGACCCAAGTCAAACCCATCTGGTCATCTTCGACGACATGTTAGGAGAAGACGAAGAAGAAATTAAACTGTGGTTTACGCGCAAAGGGCATCATCGTAATGCCAGTGTCATTTACATCACCCAAAATGTCTTTCAACAAAGTAAAGCCCATCGCACCATCAGTCTCAATGCTCATTATGTGGTCTTGTTTAAAACTGCTAGAGATAAATCGCAAGTACAAGTGTTAGCCAAACAGTTAGGAACTCCTTGACTGACTCATGCGTACGACGATGCCACTGAAACCCCTCACGCCTATTTACTCGTGGATTTAAAACCCAAGACCCGCGATTATTTGCGATTTCGTACCCATTTGTTTCACCACTGGTGCCAAGACGGAGGGCCTGTCGTGTACACGTCTCCGTCGACTTAAAAAAAAAACAAACTATAAACACCTCGGTCACTTTTGGTCTGTCTCACACAGCGTCAACATGACGTTCCTTCAGTCTCATCTTCCGGTCAAATTGATTCGTGCCTTTTACGGCATCAGTCACGAGAACAATCCGCGAATACGTGCTCGTGTCTTAGAAGCCAGTCTCAGAGAAGACGTAAGATGGTTTACGGTGACAGCACGTCAACTACTGCAAGGCATCATTCACATCCCTAATCAAACCAAACGCTTTTTTTTTGAGAGAACCAAAGTAGCCTTGACGCAACTCTCAGATCCCTCATCGACACTCAAACCAAAGAGTATTTCATTTTGTAACCTGGATGTAGCGGTTCTGTAGGAGGTGTCATCATTCGTTCCCTCTTAAAATGGGATCCCAATACCCCAAAAATCATCCCCAAGAAAAAAGCCACTCCCCGACCCAAACGTACGCAGAAGAAAAAGCAGTGGTGTCAAGACCAGGTCACAGTCCCAGAAAGAGAGAAATCCCCAGAAAAAGAAAACGAAAAATCCCAAGAAAAGACCCCAGAAAACAGTTTCTTCCCTCAAGAGAGGCACTACAGTCCGGGCGCAACCATACATTCCCAAGCCACAACCTGCAGCGACGGTGACCGCCTCTCCAGTAGCCTCAGCTTCTTCCACTTCCCAGTTGCTAGTGATGCCAGCCAGACCCAATTTCACACCCGTTCTTCCCCTTTGATGAAGAAATGGAAACCCGTGTCTCCAGGAACTTCTCCTCCAGCGGTAACACCATCCTCCTCTTTAGACGCAGCGGCATCTGATAACAACGTACTTGATTCCAAAATTAAAGTCCAAGAGAGATCGGGTATGCTACAGAGTTCACTGGATTTATCCAAGCAAGAACTGTACCGATTTAGTCCTTTGTGAACCCCTCCACGACGCGTGATGCCTGTCATCAAGATGATACGACGTAGAGACAATCAGTGGCGACTCATTCCACAATTAAAAAGACCTGTGTAAACGATGGCTATCAGTGTTTCTGTACTCCTGAACGCAAAAAGATGTCACCTAAAAGAAGTGCACACCATCACCATCGCTGTTCTTCTGTCCAAAAAGGAAAAGGAAAAAGAAAAGGAAAGTCACGTCGTTTGCCTCGTCATCCAAAAAACACGCTTAACCAAGAACCGACGTCTACCACAGAAAAGACCCAGTCGTCCAACGAAAAAGACGAGCAACCAAAGGGAAGGATTTTGTCTTTATGGCGATGATGAGATAGTCAAAGAGGTCGTCAAACAGACCGGTTATACACTCTATCAACTCTTCCAAAAATACTACTTCTAAGAAACGATAAGATAAAAGGACGTGTGCCAAGTCATCGACGCTAATGTATTTTTGTGTGTTCTCCGGAACAAATAAAGATGCCACCCCCTCCCCCCGCCCCCAGAAGCCATCCCTCTTCTACCCCCAAAGGAAAGAAAAGGAAAGGACTGCCTCCTCGTTTAGCCGAACACTGGAATGTGTTGTCCGTCCTGTCCAGAACCCCTCCACCTATGCGAAAACAAATTATTTAAACAGCCTCCAAAGACATCATCGATACCGTGTGCGAGTGTCATCTGAATGTCTTGAAAGGGATGATACTTTTCTCTCAACATCAGAAAGGATGCTTACCCAAGCATCGACACGTTCTTCGCCAAATTGTCCAAAAGAAAATACCCATCCGTCAAAAGAAAAAGATGTTGCTACAACGCGGAGGATTTGTGCACCTGTTCTTAGGACCCACACTAAAAGCGACATTGGCACCATTGATTACAGGGCTCGTGGGAGCTACTGCTTCACAAATGGCTCAAAGATTAAAAGGATCAAGAAGATAAAAGGGGTCTCTGGGGTGAAAACACCTCAGGCGTGACCTGTGGAATCTGATGGAAGGACGAAATCTGACTTTAGTGCCTTACATACGATGGATGGAATTCAATCGTTGGCAAGAACAACGGATCCCACATTTACCACCCAATCCTCATTTGACCGAGATGTCCCAGTTATAACACGAATTGCAATCATGAATGGATCGAAGCAATTTGTCAGAAATGGAAACATCGCAACGGTACGGTCAAGTGTTTCAGCGACTTCAACTCTTTCACCAGAAAGCTTTAGACGAAACAGCTCAACCGACTCTGAAAGATTTTAAGTCCCTGATGAAAAATCCATCACCACCACCACCACCACCTCAGTGACCAAGACAGAAAAAGGAGAAGAGTTTCAAACTCCACAAGAAAAAGTACGCAAGTTAACACCACCACATTCAGAATTGGTTGGATTAAAAAGATGTTGTCAGCCTCTTCATCCTCAGGAGAGAAAAGGAAGGTGAAGACAGAAGTTAAACAAGAACTGATTACCCCTGTTCAAACATCCTCCTCGACACCTATTGCTCGTCGGACACCCAATGCATTACAATCCAAGAAAATGCCACACGAAGAAAAGAGTAGCATCAGTGAAGTGTGGATGACTTATTTAAAAAAAGTCCTAATGGAAAATTTGTTAGCCAGCATTTACTACGATCCATCCCATCCCGCGGGATACGGAGGAGTTCAGAAATTGTATCGTGCTACCAAACTCCGACTGAAAAGTGTCCGTTTACCTCAGGTGAAACGATGGTTACAAGAACAAGCCACGTACACCTTACACAAACCGACTGGACGAAACATTTCAAGAAATCGCACCCGAGTGGAGGGCATCGATCATCAATGGCAAGCCAATTTAGCCGATGTCTCTCATTTGGCCACCTACAATCGTGGCTACAAATATTTGTTTTGTGTCATCGACGTCTTTTCCAAATTTGCTTGGGTCGTACCATTGACTTCCAAATCGAGCAGTGAGTTAGTGCGAGCCCTTAAACTGGTGTTGAAACAAAGTGGTAGTCACCCTCTTCGATGGCCAACCGACAAAGGACCGAATTTCTGAACCAAGATTTTCAAAAAGAATTAAAGAAACGAGACATTCATTTTTCACCACTGAGAATCCAGAAACCAAAACCAGCATCGTGGAACGTTTTCAACGCACCTTGAAAGAACGCATGTGGCATTATTTTACGCATCAACACACTCTCAAGTACATCGACGTCTTACCGCCGCAGGTCAAAGCGTACAACCAATCTCACCATCGTAGCATCGGATGTACCCACCCCAACCCCCAAGAAGTGACTCCCGACAACAAAGTGGCCGTCTTTGAGCGCCTGTGACTGTCCCTAAGAAAGGTGGAGTGATTACGACGGGAGTTTGGGTTCGCATTGGCAAAACCAAACGCACTTTCGACAAAGGTTACTTACCCAACTGGACCACCGAATTTTTTCGTGCCACTGGACGAGTGCGTGGCTGTCATCCTACAGTCTATAAATTGGAAGACATGAACGGGGATGTGCTGAAAGGGACGTTCTACTTGCCTGAGTTACAACGCGTGACCAAAAAAGAAGACGAAGTGTACGACATCGAAAGCATTCTCGATCGAAGAACCCGTAAAGTGGGAAAACGTCGTGTCAAAGAAGTCAAAGTACATTGGAAAAGATATCCGTCAAGTTTTGACTCTTGGATCTACGCTTCGCAAGTCATCAGCTAGAAGTGACCATCATGCCCTTCAACACAACCTCAACCACACAGTGGTCACTCCTTCACCGGGTTCTTCTGTGCTTTAACGGCCGTCGAAACAAAATCTTGCAAGGGCGTACTTTAGAACTGATGGATCGTTTGCATTTGGACATGTGGTTGCAAGAAAAGTATTTGCTGAACGGTGTGGATATCCGCCTGAGACTGAATATCAGCAGTACCGTTATCCATTCGATGGCAAATGCCAAAGAGTACAAAACCATCATCCAAGAAGCCAGACTCTACGTGCGACACGTGGAAGTGTTACCTAAAGTGGGAAACGACATCAGCCACACTTTAAGCAGAACGATCGCCAATTATCCGATACCACCAGTGGAAGTGAAAACTTTCACCATTGCCGCTGAACTCCGATCCAAGATCGAAGATCATTTGTTGCAAGGACAGTTACCCAAACGTTTAATCGTTGGTATCGTCAGCAACGAAGCGCTCAACGGGGCCGTCACTGCCAATTCTTTTGAGTTTAAGCACTACAGAGTGTCCAAGATCGAAGTCAGTTGCTATGGTAAAACCTTCTGTACCAGACCCTTCGAACCCAACATTGCCTAGAAGAACTATTTGAGATCGTTCTTGTCCCTGTACGAAGCCACGAGACAGTTAGGGACCAACAGCTGCCACGGCATTTCGTACGACGCTTACGTATAAGGCTACGCTTTGTTAGCTTTTGATTTCACTCCAGACCAAGGCAGCGACGAGGGATTATTCCACCCTATAAAATCCGGTCAACTGAGTGTGGAACTTCAGTTTGCAGAAGCTCTAACCGAGACTGTGAACGTCATCGTGTATGCTGAATGCGACAAAACTCTAGAAATCAACAGTTTGAGAGAAGTCATTCTAGACTATTAGAAGCTATCGAAGACTCTTATTCCTCTTTGAACAGTTGATAATCTTTGGAAATGGAATGGGAGGATATCGAGGAAGGAGAACCCAAAGACGAAGACGAAGAGAGCATGGTGATGTCCAAATGCCAGAATAAGAGCAACAGTTAGTCTCCTGTTTTGCCAAAGACCTGGCGGAAACAATTACAGAGTTGACCAAGAAAGATTGCTATGGATGTCAAAACGATCATCCCAGTCAAATTCAACACGATGAATGTCTGATGATGAGTGAAGAAGAAAAATTGGACGAGTATCTGGAGGACGCTTGGAGTCTCATCTCGGAAGAAGCAGTGTTGCATATGTGGTATAAAGGTTTGCGTGATCATCCCCTCCCCCTCCACTGACTGCTCTAGAGATTCATCGCATAGAAACTCTCTTGGCCCAGAGTACGGAGACGAAGCAAAGAGACTAATCGACTCGTCAACCTTTGAAGATGTGTTCAAGATTAGCAAAGCTGAACAAAGCCCACGTGAATTTACATCGTGTCAAGCAAAACCTGATACCCAAGCCTGATGAGACTGAAAATGTCAGGATGTTAAAAGTGGCCCAAGACCTGATAGATGAGGTGTTTAAAGACGAAATCTGCAAGGAGGAAGAAGAATGGACCGAGAAGTACAGACTTAAGAAACAGCAGAGAGAACAGCAACAGAAGCAGCAGCAACAACGCCAGGAGCCAGACAGAGGTTTTGTGGACTGCCGTGTGGACACGAAAGAGTTCTCCTTCTCCTTCCGAAGAAGCAGACCCTATACTGTGGGAAAGCCTGCAGCCAGATGGGGACGCAATCTTGAACGATAAGAGATTGCCACGACCCCAAACAAAACAGCTCTTTTTCAGGGCTACCCCAACAATCAAGAAAAGACATACTACTTTATTCCCAAAATTTGTCAGTTTTTGTGTTTGTCTGTAGGTAAAAATAGAAGCGTGCCTATAAACACTTTGTGTCCCTGACTTGTAAGATAGTGTGTATTTTTTACATGTATGAATCATATTAAAGTGTGTTTGTAGGGAAAAAGTGAACGTGAGTGTTTCTTTTAGGTTTGTGCGTTCCGTGTTATTGATGGTGGAGTGGGTATTGTTAGTGTTTGTGTAAGGGGATGTTTCTCTTCACGTCCTCGCTTCAGGTATATAAAATATAGCGTTCGTCAGTCTGGCTACCCCAGCGTTTACTCGTTAACTTCGAAGAAGATGAGCAGAATCACAAAACCATTGGAGTTCCAGATGCATCTGGAATATACTAGGCGACTCCTGGACGAACCAGCCATGGAGGCAATCCAATTGTAGAGGAGAAAAGGAAAAGCAGAAGAAAGAAGAGGAAAAGAGAAGAACAACCTTGCCTCACCTTATCATGAGACAGGCCTGTGAGGTCAAACCTCCAGTGAGGACACTGCCACTACCACCACCAGGTCAACCATAGCCACAGCCACAACCACTACCAAGAGCCGCTCTCCCCAGACAGAAAACTGGGAGGAGGAGTTGGAAAGACGGCGGCAAGAGTGGGAGCCACAGCGAGAGCAACCACGACAACCACAGCATCCACGGGTCAGGTGTAATAGACAGAGGGAACAAGTCTTCACTATCCCTCAAACTGAGGAATGGGATAGTGAAGCAACTCAAGCCCCCTCTGCACTCCCAGAACAACACCGAATTGGGAGAATGATTGGAGTAGGCGATGCGTGTATGGTGCCCGGCCTGGAAGGTGTCTGCATTAACCAGGTGCATTTGGAGTTAGACAAAACGGCCCTTCTCAGGGCTAACCAGGTCTCTAGAAAAGAGAGATTAATCAAGTTTCCAATCATATAATTATGTGTTGATTTGTATGTGTATGTATGTGTGTGTTTGTGTGTGTGTGTATGTGTATGTGTGTTTCTTTGTGTGTGTATGTGTGCGCTCGTACGTTTGTGTGTTTGTTTTTATCTTAACAAAAAACCCTTGTCCCTACAAAAACAAGTGTTTGTGTGTTTGTGTGTATGTGCGAGTGTGTTTGCTTGTGTGTATGTGTGCGCGCGTACGTTTGTGTGTGTGTCTTTGTATGTGTATGTGTGCGCGCGTACGTTTGTGTGTGTATGTGTGTATGTGTGTTTGTTTTTTTCCTTAACAAAAGACACTTATCTCTAAACACAAAAAGTTTTGTATTAGTGTGTTGTTTTGTATAAAACTTTTTAGGTTAAGACTCATATTACTGTGAATTGTTTGGTAGGTGATATGGGTAGTTGGTGAGAGGGTATGTTTTCCTTCACGTCCGTGCTTGAGACATATATGTGAAGCGTTAGTCAATCGCGCCATTCAACATTGAATAAATAAATGGCAAGCAATCATGTGAACAAAATGCAGAAGTTGCAAGACGTGGTGGACGATATAGGGATAGTGGAGGAAATGTTGGTTAGGTTGGAAGATGGATATTATAGTCCTCACAGAGTAAAATTGGAAATCAATAATTTAAGAAAGGCCATGGAAAGACTCAGAGAGCGTTTATAAGAGGTAAAGGAGGAGAAGGAGGATCAAAAGGAAAAGAAACAAATGAGAGCCTACAATGCTAATCATAAAAAAGAAGAGAAGAATAAGAAAAGGGAACAAGTGGAGAAGGAGGAGGAGGAGAAAGAGAATGGGAAGAAGAAGACAAATGTAATGGATAAGATGAGAAGATGGTGGAGAAGATGGTGGAGAAGAGAAATTAGAAAACGTTAAACGACCCATTTTCAGAGACACTACATTGCTTCGAAAAAATATCTATTCTCTCTTGCCTAAAAAATATTTTAGTCGATTTTTTGTGTGATAGATTTATGTTCATAAATCTATGTTTGTGTAATACGTCTACGTCTCTGTTTATGTCTCTAACGCTGTCTCTAACCACGTCTCAAAGTCTATGTCTTTATTTGTCCCTAGAGTAGAGCGTATTCAGGTCAGCCCTTTGCCACACTGTTCCGCCCGATTGATGACACCCACTTGCAACATTGTTGCCAGTATCCAGTACCGTGACGTCACCCCTGTTCAATTCCTATTGTCCTAGACAGACCCGATATCTTGTCGCTATACATTCCCTATGTTAAATCCCCTTTGTCTCTAGACAGACCCACCCATGTTAAAGTCCCATTGTCCCTATAGTCCAAACGACCACATTTAACATTAAGTCCCCATTGTCCCTATGGTGCCTCCATCCACTACTGCCGCGTCAAGATGCTGCGGTCGCACATCGGTAAATGTCAAAAGTAACTGTATACTGTCAAGCGAAGTTTCTAAGTAAAAATGCAGCGTCGTCAAGTCCTTGAGGTATCGGTGAACGACAGTGTATGCAGTAATTCTACAACAAGATGTCCACATATTGGGCCGTTTATTCAGGTTTGTTAAAAGCGGCGTTGTATAAAACACTTGTAGGGTACAAGCACACCGCGAGCGTTCAGTAGCTACGTCGCTACTTATATAAGCAACAACTTCATGTGCCGGTGCAAGTCCATACAAGTCAAGATACTAAAGATATTGAGGTGTCACCACGGATGTGACCCAATGAGCTCCAGATCCTGTTGAAAATTCCAAGTTGGCAATGCCAGCTTCCTGCGTAAGGGTAGCCATCGATGCAAGCTCTTCCCCCATGAAGGCGCATCAGAAGTGCTTGATTGATTTTGTCTTCACGAGTAAATAAAAATTTTGTCAAAGCACAAACTGAGGTAACCAGTGGCGACGCCACAACAGAAAGACCTCTTCCTTTCTGAGTCGTCCCAGGTAATGGAAGATCTTTTCATTTTCTATTGGTGCTATGCAGCCTCCACCTACCAGCGCATTTATCATAGCCATATTGGATGCGGTTCCTACGGCCCCTAACGCGACCGCTTTTTCCACAGCAGAAGCTACAACGGTCAACAGCACTTGAATCACAGAAAGGAATAGAAATATTCCGCCGCTCTTTTGCATTTTGGTCACCTCTGACTTCGACAATTTTAATGTTACCGAGGTGTTCTTTTGTTTGGTCGTCTTGAGCTGATCAAGTTGCGTTGGGGTTAACCACACGGGGACATTAGTAGTAATAGGGGATACCGTAGCGACAATGGGAATTAGCATTACAGAACCCCCTGGGACCGTATAGCCCCAAGAAATAAAAGCACAGCCTGGGACCGTATAGCGACAATGGAAATTGTGTAGAGTGACTAGCACACCCTGGGACTGTATAGCGACAATGGAAATTTGGTAGAGTGCCTAGTATACCCTGGGACTGTATAGCGACAAGAGGAATGGAACAGGTGGCATGACGTCACACTGGTAACAATGTAGCAAAAAGAGGAGTACTGTGACGTCAGGCTACCTCAGAGAGGGCTATAGACAAACACGAATCAAGAGTATTCGTGTATAAAAAGAGTAAGGGTTTTATATATTATATATATATATATATATATATATATGTATATGTATATATATATATATATATATATATATATATATATATATATATATATATATATATATATTCGTTTGGGTTGGAGACAAAATGAAAATTAAGATCTTTTCAAGGCATTGGAAGTGGCCCTGAAAAGGGCCTTTGGGTTCTTCTTCTTTTATCTTCTCCAGTTCTTCCACCATGTCCTGATTTTCCCAATAATTCCTTTCTTCTTTCTCTTTTCTTCTTCGGGCATCCAGTCCGGATGTCCGAGAGCTCTAAACTTTTCCTGTACCTTCACCCAGTTCTGATTCAGTTTCTCAAACTCTTCTTTCTTTTTTTGGTTTTCTTTGTCCTTTTTTCTTTCGTCCAGGTCTCTTTAATCTTTTTTACTTCTTCTTCCATCACGTTTTTCATCTTGTCTTCGGCTTTCTTTAACTGGTCTAAGCCCCACTTGACAAAAGACCACTCTGTGCAATTAAATGTATCTTGCAAGAAGCTCCTCACTTTGATGACAAGATCAAGGGCTTTCTTCAATGTCCCCACTCTTACATACTTAGGCTTTATGAATCCTCTCAATTTTTTCACTTCCTCTTCTATCATTTCGGTCACCAGATCAGTGGCTACCTTGAGGCTATTGACTTGACTGGTCACAAAGACTTTCGAGACTGGACAGCTCCATTCTTTTTCAAGCCTTTCCACCACGTAGGCTGCATCCATCATCCAGAAATAACTATGCCTTAATTCATTAAACAAATTCATTTTTTTTTTAAGTTGTTGACTAGTCAACGTGGGTAGCCAGACTGACTAGCGTTCCGCGTTATATACGTCAAGCACGGACGTGAACGAAAACATTCCTTACACTTACTTCACATAGGATATACTATCCTCACCAACGAACGAGCAAGCATAAAACACACAATATACTATCCTCACCAACGAACGAGCAAGCATAAAACACACACAATATACTATCCTCACTAACGAACGAGCAAGCATAAAACACACAATATACTATCCACACCAACGAACGAGCAAGCATAAAACACACACAATATACTATCCTCACCAACGAACGAGCAAGCATAAAACACACACAATATACTATCCTCACTAACGAACGAGCAAGCATAAAACACACAAATATATTATCCACACCAACGAACTAGCAAGCATAAAACACGCATTATACTATCACAACAACGAAGGAAGAGAAGAAAAACACACCCCCATATACTATCCACACCAACGAACGTGCATGCAAACACACACACACACACACACACACACACACACACACACACACACACACACACAGACATCAGTAAAGAGTGAGTGCTTATAGTCATACTACACTACATTCACACGAATTGGCAAATTGAATAGTTTCTCTTTTGTAGAGATCTGGTTAGCCCTGAAAAGGGCTGTTTTTTCTTGAACTTCAAATGCACCCGGCTAATGTTGACATCTTCCAGGCCGGGCACCACACACACAACGACGACTCCAATCTTGCTCTCAATTGACACGTGTGGTTGGGAGTGCAGAGGGGGATTGAGTTGCTTCACTCTCCCAGTCTTCCGTCTCTGGGATAGTGAA
>JAECUM010029198.1:0-19943 GCA_016617855.1 Megalonaias nervosa | reverse complement strand
TATATGGCTTGGAATAACTTGATGAATTGTGTTCTCGAGATTGTGTTCGCAGTGGTGGAACACTTGTGGACTGGTACGGATCCAACTGATTCAGGTTTAAGATCCTACAAACTTTTCAGTAGGATGCAGGTATGGCTAAAGGTATCGTCACCTCGAGAGTATGATGGGGAACTCACAAAACCTTTGTTATTGATGGTGAGTGTCCAACCCACATAATGTCAGGAAAGTCAAATGAGCAGATTACTCGTGGCATCTAAGATTGGGGATCTTGGGTACTGCCCCCTCCTGGCAGTATGCCAAGAATGAGACTTTAGGCGTTGCCCTTTCCTGTTGGTACACCCGTAGGGGCTTGCATGCCAACTCCTATTACTGGTTTGACACCGACAGACCAGGATGCTGTTTCAGTAGGAAATCATTAATTCCCATTGGGTGCTGATGAATCATCATATTCCATTGGATGCCGATTAATCAAAATATCCAACTATGTACTGGTCAATAAGCATATACAACTTGGTGCCGATCAAAGCAACACTGCAGTTACTCTGCTTCTATCAGTGAGATTTTGAGAAGAATATCTTTGTGTATTAAACGTTGTCAGTTTTTTGTTTCAGTTTGGCATAAGCAGATACGTATTACAGAATTCTCAGTTGTTGTTAAGAAGAACTCCCATCGCGCATGCGTATATGCAGAATACAGTAATCACGAGATACTCCACACATTGTATTTATTGAATGTCTTATGATTATAACAACCCAAATAGTTCCAATAACTAAATCCCGTGTCCTAGCTGAAGCAGATTTTGAAATTTAAGTAACCTTTTAGTTGACATGGTTCTTTTAAATTATACGCTTTAGTATGTTGCATATATATCTCTTCTATATATGTTATAGTAACAAGAATAAGAACTAAAAGATGATTAATTTTTAAAAAAAATATACTGCAGATTAATTAGTTCGAGATTAATATTTTTTTGCATTTATTTCAAATGTGGATTAAAAGTTGATAACTCTGAATTATTTTGAATTTGGCGAAAATCATCAGCTGTAAAGTACAACTTTGAGTTCAGCAGTTGTTGAGTACATATTACTGAGCTCACCAGCTGTTGAGTACATATTACTGAGCTCACCAGCTGTTGGGTACAAATTACTGAGCTCATTAAAGTTAGCCTTCACAAGTTGCTATTGACGTTTATCCCACGGTTATTTATGACGTTAATCTGCTCTGACAGAGACAAATTATACTAAAAAATTATTGATAAAATGGCGAAACTTCTATCTTTTTATAACGGATTAGGTGCGAGATGCAATAAGAACATTGATGATGAGGTAAAGCGTGCACTGCAATCTGGATTAAGCTGAGCAAATTGAACGGCAAGAACAATAACTTCAAAAATCGGCGTCATGTCATATTAAAAAGTTAAATAAATGTATTTCATTAAGTATGTTACCGATTATGCGAGTAATTAAATTGTGTCAGGCATTTTAGTAATATGTTTGGCATATATTGATTCCACTTTTTAAAAATTTTATTTTGAAATTAGTATGACAATCAAAATGATAAAACTGTCATTCTGATAAAAACTGTAAAATTAATATAACAGTCAAAAAATTATATAACAGTGAAAAAGATATAACAGTCAAAATGATAAAACATCCAAAAGATAAACAATAAAAAATGATAAAACAGTCAAAAATGATGTAACAGTGAAAATGATATAACTCAAAATGACAAAATGGTGAAAATAATATAACTTTGAAAATGAAATAGCAGTGAAAATGATAAAACAGTCAAAATGACCAAATGGTGAAAATGATTAAACAGTGAAAATGACGAAACATTAAATATGATAGAACAGTAAAAATGATAAAACAGTGAAAGTGTTAAAACAGTGAAAATGATGAACTGTCAAAACATAACAGTGAAAAATATATAACAGTCAAAATGACAAAACATTGAAAATGATTAAACAGTGGAAAAGATAAAACAGTAAAAATGATAATACAGTCAAAATGGTACACCAGTCTAAATGATAAAAACAGATGAAATGATAAAACAATTAAAATGATGTAACAGTGAAAATGATAAAACAGTCCAACTGATAAAACAAGAGTTAAGTAGTAGTAATGCACGGGTTGCTTATTTGTCTGAAGATAAACCTCAATAATGCACGGGTTGCTTATGTGTCTGAAGATAAACCTCGATAATGCACGGGTTGCTTATGTGTCTGAAGATAAACCTCGATAATGCACGGGTTGCTTATGTGTCTGAAGATAAACCTCGATAATGCACGGGTTGCTTATTTTTTCTGAAGATAAACCTCGAGCGGCTGAAGCCCGCGATGGGTTTGTTTTCCATACATTGTGTAACCAACTTTAATGACTATCTTCCAACCCAGACAACCAAGTTCCAACCACAAGAGCAGCAATGAAATTACTACTAATACTAAATAGCAACAGAAACAAAAGAAAGAAGATCATTATTTCTAAAAGACTTTATCTTTGTTATCCACTTTCGACCCATACATGGTTGGAGTTTGTCTTACTATCTTTTATGTAACTTTGCAAGTGTTTTGATAAAGACCCCAATGCACACACACACACACACACACACACACACACACACACACACACACACGCAAATATATATATATATATATATATATATATATATATATATATATATATATATATATATATATATATATATATATATATATATATATATATATATATATCAACTAATGGAAAATAACGCCCATTAAAATATATGCATACATTTTTTCAGACAGGACGAATAAACTTCTAATATTTGCACAGTAGAAATTTTCAGCTAGATTTGTTCTTTAACCCTCACTTAGTTCTTTATAAAAGATTTTCGTTTCTTGTTGAAGCTACTGGCACTATGATGGTTCTAAACGTAGGTTTATGTTAACTAACTTTGTGAGAACTGCAGAA
This sequence comes from Megalonaias nervosa, assembly GCA_016617855.1. NCBI lineage: Eukaryota > Metazoa > Mollusca > Bivalvia > Unionida > Unionidae > Megalonaias > Megalonaias nervosa. The sequence continues at coordinate 16,989 of JAECUM010029198.1, read as the reverse complement.
CGAACAACTTCTCTTACCTTGTTGCTAAACTGAATTTACACTAATTACTTATATCAAAATTGTGGTCAACGTCCCAGACTATTTTATCTTCAACTAGTGTTTTGTTGTAATGTTTTTTTTTTTGTTTTTTTTTATCCCTGGTGAATTAAAATGAATACCTTATATACTCGTTTACAAATCGGGTCGAATGACAACAATCGAAGACCCTGATCTGCTGTCAGGCTCTACGTTCTTTGTTCTACTAAGTATTCCTAACAAACTGCATACACCCAGATAGATATGGGTCTATTTGACTTGCAGTTTTTACCAGCTTGCTTGTCAGCGCGCATGTGCGCATTGAAGAAGAGCTATTGTACCACACCCCGGGGCGTCCACACACAGAAAAGAATATATAAGCGGAGCCTCACAACATGTCATCTACCCTTTCTACTATTCCTAAGCGCTAGAACAGTTTGAAGTGGAATTCATTGCACCGACACCCATGATAACTTGGTACATATGTGTACATTAGATGTACATACTTAATTATTGATGATTATATAATTTATGTATCCCGCATACATTCTTTTATAGCTGAAATCACGCATCTTAAGAGGTTTTACACCCTTATCACAAACTTGATCACTGTGGTACATATGTGAAGCTTCATTGACTTTGGTTAATTTTGTAATTTAAGGTTATTTATCATGCTCCGTTCGTCATAAAATCACCAAACTAATGCCTTTATTCATCTATATTAATTTTACACCATGCAACAAAAGATGGTAACTGTGACCTACATTTCACATCTTACTAGTGTAGATTATGTTTCTGCATCTTTAGCGCATGACCACATATGATTATTTTAAACCCATTTGGAACCCTTGGTAATATCCTGTGGAAACTGACAGTACAGTTTGTTACCCCTTACTGTAAATGATACATAACATTTAACATCTTTTGAAGTTCAATATACATGAACCCTCGAATTACTATGAATCAGCTGACAAACTCGACTTCTAACACAATCGATGTGAGCTAAGCAACTGACACATAACATTTGTAACAAGAACCTATATTGACATATCTGTCGATATTAAAGACTGGTGTAGTTTAATTTATCGATTCTTTAAAGATCTAACATCAACACTGAAATGTTCCTAAAAGAGGCATTCATCATCATGGAATTAGAAAGCGCATAGATGGCATATACAGGCGAAAAGTATTTAATTGATTGCCATATATCATTGGCTAAAACATTCTCGCAGGTCCAAAATATTATGTTTGATGGCAGTAATGTTCGGCTCAAATAAGTTTGATATATATATTATAAGCTGATCTGATGTTATCTATGTATATATATCATGAATAATGGAAAGTACTAATGGAATTTTTCGATTGCTAAATACAAGAGGTTAAATATCTCTGATATGCTTTTTCGTGTTTGCTGTAGGATTACATTATTATGCCATTGTTGTACAAAATGAGTTCTGAGAGAAAGAACATTTTTTAAATCTATTTGTCATTGATCATGTTACAGGGACTCTAGCACAGAGAACGTTTAAGCGAACTTTGCGGATATTGCCACTCACTAACTTGCATTGCGGTCTAATTAATTGTCTTTGTTCAAATATGCGCTACCTATCAATCTGTACGACTGATAATTTAATAATAGCTATTATTTGTACAAAGTAAATCACTATAGCCATTGAGTCATAAATGCAATCAACGGTTCTTTTTTTGAAAACGTTATTTAAAATAAATACGTAAAAAGATAGCATTCTTAACTGTAAAGAAGATATTTAAATGCAAAGTTTCATTTTTTCAATGATCTTGATATTTATTCATATGTCGTTTTATCCTCAGTCATGTAAAATGTATCAGGTATTCCTTTTTATAGATCCATATGACTGAAAAAGTCTTAAAGCTACGTTAAAAATCACACACACACACCTTTTTATAGATCATTATTTTATACTTCAGTGTCCTCGTTGTCTTCGTTTGGTTTGTCCATGATTTTGTAAACATGTAACCAGTACGATGTCCATGACTTTGTAAACATTTGACTAATACGATGTCCATAATTTTGTAAATATTTGACTAGTACGATATCCATGAGTTTGTAAATACATGACCAGCACGAAAGCAAATTGTTTTAATAAAGATGATTAATTCTCGTTTGATATTTTACTGGTATATTCGCAATTAACATAAAAAATAATATCGTACTGTACTGTACACAGTAGCATTAATAATGCCTTTATGGGAGCCCTCACGATCGTAAGACGTATTGCAGATGTATTAATCTTTCTTTCTCACTCACTCACACACACACCCACACACACCCACCCACACACCCACACACACATATATATATATATATATATATATATATATATATATATATATATATATATATATATATATATATATATATATATATATATGTGTGTGTGTGTGTGTGTGTGTGTGTGTGTGTGTGTGTGATAAACCTTGATCAATATTCAAACATAAACATGAACATACTTCACAGCTGGTTTTCGTTTGGGCCACTTCGTGCTTAAGATTACTTGATTCGTTCGTATTTATATTCACTGCAGGAAAGTTTATATTACAACTTTGTAATTTCTATACATGTTAGACTTTTGCGTCCATCCATCCATCCTCTCAGCCATACAAGATCTATGTCTCTGCTTTTCTTGCTTGGCTTTTAACAGAAATTTAAATATGCTTTTGGTCATAGCATGCCGAAGAAATGTGAAATGACTGCTAAGTGCATCGTCTAAGCATAGACTTAGGTAGTCTATCCATGCTGTCCTTGGCGGGTCTTGAACCTGCGACCCTTGGATTACGAGTCCAACACTATACCGACTGTTCTGTCGTGGCTCCCATTTCTGACTGCCTGTCTGTCTGTGAGTATTTTCGATATATTTGATCATATTGCAGGGCATGTGCCAGACTGTTGAGGAATGCTTTGACAAGTTCCATCCCCCGCCATCTGCTGTCATCCCGCAGTTAATCCCTGTCATTCTCCAGGCTGGCGTACTTATCAAGTAAGTATTATCATCGAGAAACCAGTAAAGTCACAACAATACAGCAATATTCTAAGTAGTGTTGCGCTTAAATGTTACTATTTCTGACACCTGTGTAAACATCATTCCATAATTAGAACTAAAATATGTCACACAAATAGTATAAAAAAAAGGCCTACAAATGGCACTCACATCCATGTTACTCCTCGTGTTGGTTCCCTGTTTCAGTATTTGCTTTCACAATCAAAGTTTCTGTAAACGAGACCAAGTCTTGAATTCTCAAAAGGCACGTTCTAGTCATATACTGAAAGATAAGGGTGATGGATTAATTACATTCAAACGGAAGGTAACCAAAGAGTTACTCTAGTAAATTCCTTCGGAATCAGGCTGTCGTTGAAATTTTGACTGTGTCTGAAAAGTCTGCCATTTTGACGATTGACCGAAATATTTCATGTTGGAATTTGCTGAAGGGATATCAATTGAAATCATCTGTAGAATACGATACGATATTTAAGGTCAGTTAAAAGTAGTTAAAGGGAGATTTAAGTAGATACGCAACACAGAAACATTAACTTTCCAAGATAAAATGGTCCCTTACGGATACACAATATCAGATTTGCGTTTTCTTTTCACTTTGATAAGGTTAGCATATACATTGGCGAATGTATGCTATTTAGCACTCGAGTGTTTCCATTTCAATGTTTTCTGAATTTTATAAGTTGAATTAATCCATGTAAAATACAAATAGAGATGTTTTCCTTCGTTGTCATCAGTGGTATTATGCAACCAGCCAAATAAAGCCCTATATGCTTTGAAACGACTCATTTCAAAATGCTCCTTAAATGACATTACTAAATAACGCCACTGCCAGCACAGCCCCTTCGGTACCGGGACGACCTGGGTTGTCAATGAAGTCATTTTGTTATCTATATTTAATTTGCATTTTTTTATTAGGTTTTGATTATTTATGTACTATGGATAACTGTATTTTAGACTTGACCCTGTCGAGAATCAAATTCATTTTCTACCTTACCTGGATCATTGATTTTGGTTTTGTAAACAGCATGTTTATCTCAGTCTGAGTGCAAAGCATTGGAAATTCCCCATAAAATGCCAGGTCTACCTATTGTTTACCACATTTTACATATAATTTCAATAAGAGACTTTCTAATTATAACTACGATTTTATCTTGAAAACACTTGGAACTTTACAGAAGGAAATTTTCCATTACGTAATAGTTGTTTTTTAGAAAATGCTAACTGTGACTCGAGGTCAAGTAGAGGATTATAGAATCTTGTTTATCTAGAAATTATTCATTCGCGCTGTAAGATATGAGCACAGTCAGTTGTATTGTTGTGTCCAGCATTTCATTTGGGCTGGAATTTATTTATTCAAATTGTTTAATTCAAGTTATTTTTGTCTGGAAATACAAAGTGCTCAAAAATAACATTCTTGGCAATAGAAACAGGGATTTATAGTGAAATTCAAATAATGATATATTCTTGGATTGTCTGATTGTGATTAAGCAACAAAAAAAAGAAAAAAACCTGTTGGTACATCACTACAACCCACCCCATCACAGGCACATCAACACTTTCTGCTTCGGATTTAGTTTGGAAAACCACTAAAGTTTATTCAGTACTTTAACCATTAGGACTTGTGTTATAAATTCCTGGGTTATTCGGATGTAATTCGCAATACCGTAAGTTTGTTTTACATTTTCACTTTATATTCTAGAGACATAAATTATTTGTTGAATTTTACAAGGCTTGTTGGTTTTCTCTCCTTTTGTATACTTAGTTTAAGACCATAGAGTCGTATATGACAGTGCAAGATCATTTGCGCTTTGCATTACTTTTTGCAATTTCCTTGGATAAAAAGGCAAAAACAAGAACATACTTTTCTGCACGATTGTGGATGTGCAGTTTTGAGTGAGGAGAGAATGTAATATGGGTAGTAGTTTTAGCTCTCACAAAAAAAGCGAAGGACCAATAAGATACTCCCTTCGAACGATAATGTCCAATGCGGAGTTATGCCGATATCTTATATGTCATATCCAATTCATTATAAAACTGTAGCATTTATTTTGTCTAAGTTACAAGAAATGACACACTGAGAGTCTAATCATTGTTTCATCATTTTTTATATTGATATTTCATATTAGTTTCTTTCTGTTACGTTATTTCTGTTCCTTTCTCTGCTTTCCTATATTCATTTTCCATCCGCTGGTCACATTAGGTTGTCAAGAGGCAATAAATGACACACCAATGGAATGAAGAGATTTTGTCCATTGATTACTTTCAGTTGATTCATGGAATTCTTCATTGTGTTGTGTACAAGAAAATGTGTCTGTTGATAGAAATAAAAAGCATCAGAAAGATTAGGTCTATCGTTGGCGGATTAGCTTATAATTACTCCAGAAAGAGATCGCAGATAAGTACTAAAACCTAATCTGATGTACCATAAATACACCTACATGATTATCATTGTGGCTCAGTCCAATGTTTGCCTGTCTTAAAAGGCCATTTCAGCTGACGAATTGTATCGAATATACATTCCTTGGTGACCATATAAACAGTTCTGTTTCCTTTGTTACTATCGATTCTTAGTTTCTGTTGGATTGTAGAGCCTGATGTAATTTTATTTGAAGACCATACCATCGCTAAGGCTTGTTCTAATCTTTGAACTGTATATATTTTGTCATTTTGCTCTACAATCGTAGCTTTGTACAGTCCTTAGAAGCCTGAAACAATTAAAATTCCTTAGCCAAAAGATTCAACAGATCTCTTATTGCCTGGGGAAGATAATAGCAAATCAAGAGTATACTTGCAAGACAATAGCCTCATAGTGTGCACTTGTGTGTTGTGTATGAACGACCTGTGGATTTCAAATTACATCAGGTTTAGATTTGTTTCGTAAAATGTGTTTTCAGACCCAGTAACTGTACCCATTTTGAGGTGGAACAAAATATATATGGTGACCAGAAAGTACATAAAATTCTAGCAATATACATTGTTAAAAAGCTTAAAGCCCTGTGGAGCTAGCGATTCCTGAGGCTGCTGTCAATTCCGGACGATTAAGATTTTAAACAGAACAAACTATACTGGATAATTACTACTCAACAGATTTGTAACTCATGTGCAAGGTCGAAATCGAAACAAAAGAAGAAGAACATTACCCTGATCTTTGAATTGTTTGATTGAATTACACGTAAGGGCGATATCTTGAAGCATTTTTAGGTCATGCCAATTTTGATATGTCACCATGAATATACCTATCAACTCGGGGTCATTCTATCACCATAAACCTTTAATGACGTATATAATATAATGAAGAGTGTAACCGCAAACGTTGAACCCTGATACACCATGTGTTATCTCATGTTGGTCTTAGTAGCCCAAGTTTTAAAAAAAGTGATATACCATGCGGTTTTTTTTATACATTGGTCCTAATAACTACAAGCTTTGAAAAAAACAACTGATACACCATGTGTTATCTCATGTTGGTATTAGTGGCCACAAGCTTAAAAAAAACTGATATACCATTCGTTATTTCACGTTGGTCTTAGTAGCCACAAACTTTACCAAAAAATTATATACCATGTGTTATCTCATGTTGGTGTTAGTAGCCACAAACTTAAAAAACTGATATACCACGCGTGATCTTAATTAATACCGTTAGGCTTTATAATATCATTATACGATAATGAACAATCCGGTCTTGAATTCATAAAATTTTAAGAAAAAAGACGCGAACAGGTTTGAAGAAATTGTTAATCCATTCTATCAAAAATATTTTGAAGTAGGAATATTTGTTATATATTGGCAAGTAGCAAGTGTGTAAACTATCTTGCAAGTATTATGACAAGCTGAGGAGATATCTTATTTTGAGGTTCTGAGTAAATGATCAGCCTATTAAAATTTCAAGACCTGCTCTTTATTGGTTTGATGTAGCGTCACTGAGTGTTATGCGTATTCATATTTTGTGTTGAGATTTTGATTATTGATTGTAAGGGATATTTAATAAATAGTTCAACTGTTTCTGTTGTGGATATGTACTATAAGAGAAGGTCATTTTGTTTGGCAAACATGTTTAACGGACCTATAGATCTTGTTGACCAATTTAATGGGCTTTGAGTTTAGGTCGTTGGTTGCTCCCTTTTGGAGAACTAGGTCACCTGATATCTGATTGGCTGTAAAAGGACCTGACCTTGTTGGCACGTTAGAATGATTTGGAAATGAATTTATTACCCTCATCCTGGTTCTAAAATTGTGTCAGTTTTTATATAAGGTAATAAGTAACAAAATGAATTACTTTTATCTTAAACATCAGTCTAAATAGAATCAGCTTTAGTTGGATCAATATTTTCTTTATTTTGATAAAATTGCTGAAAATTCGCAATGGCCAAGAAAGCATTGAACTTTATTAATACAAAGTCTACAAAATGGTAAAGCTAGTGCTGTCTACAATTCACTGTCAGTAAAACAAAGTGCTAATTTTATGATGCGGTTAAGGAAGTATCTTGAAGAGCAGTGCGTTGGTACCTGAGTCATAGCGACGAGAACAATATTGTTATTTTGTAGAAAATGGGGTTCTAATGAGAAAATAGAGACTACCTGAGGTATCCGCTGGTGGTGAGTGGTCAGTGAGCTATCAAACTGTTATTTCTATGTGGTATCGACGGGAAATTCTTAGTCTACCCCATGAAACTCCTTTGGCTGGTAATTTAGGACTTATCACAAGGTCTTCAATCCGTTTTTTATTGGCCGAAAATTAAAAGTGATTGTTTCTAAATACTTTTGATATTATCAAACTTGTCAAATGGTCTAAAAACCCAATCAGAAGATACCTAAGGCTCACCAGCAACCTATTCCTGCAGAACTATTTTGCAGAATAAAGATAGACTGTGTGGGTCCCTTACCTAAAACCAAGTCAGACAACCAATACTCGTTGGCCATAATGTGTGAGTCCACAAAATGTCCAGAGGCTATTCCTTTGATAAATGTTAAAACAAAAATCACAGTAAAAACTTTCATACATTTTTTTTTTTTTTTTTTTTTTTTTATACACCTTTTGGCTATTTAAGATTTTTCCAATCTGATATAGGATTAAATTATATGTCTGGAATTTTCCAGAAAATTATGCATGAATTCGGCAACCTACAGTTTAAGTCTTCTGTCTAACACCTCAAAAGTCAAGGGGCTTTAGAAAAATTTCCACCAAACTTTGAAGAATATGATTCGTTCGTATTGCTTTCATAATATAAAAGATTCGGATGGGAGTGTTCATTTGCTGTTGGATGCTGTTAGGGAATCAGTTCAAGAATCTTTATATTTTAGTCCTTTTGAAATAGTTTTTGGACGTAGTGTTCGTGGACCATTAACTCTACAACTATGTAACTATAATGGAATTACTGTGAATTCATTTAGAGAAGGTTTGGATTATACCATTGTGCTACATCAAGACTGTTACTATATCAAAACTATTCAAGGCTGTTGGCACATCAGCACAATAGATTGGACTTCATTCGGAACAGAACTGGAATTCATTCGGAATATTCTATTCTTTTGGACTTGTGATAGAACTATTATGACTATTTGATATTTCATTCACAATGCTGTAAGTTCGTTTTAAATTTTCACTTTGAATTCTAGGGAAATAATTTATATGTTGAATTTTACAAAGTTTGTTGGTTTTCGCTTTTTTCTGTCACTCAGATTAAGGCACAGAGTCGTAACAATTTCAAGAACGTAAGATGTAAATGTATTTGTCTCCGTGCGATAAGCGTACTAATAAGGAGAACATGCTTTTCTATTGATGACTTGCGATTTATGGGAGTGTCTCCAATGGAGACCTGTGGGTTATAAGCTTGCCATCGAGAGGGTATTGCCATGTAAAGACTATCTCACGGGCATTATAGATATTAAGGCCGAATGGCCGCCGATGAGGTTCTTGTTTGAATGTTGTACATATCTCTCAACTTACAAGTTTATGTAATCGTCCTATCTACCGCATTCCTTGTTTCGAAACTTGTGGTTTTTATTGCTGTTGTTGTGGGTTTTAACATCATGTTTCAGCATATGATAAACTATACAAGGAGACCAGTATGTCTGGTGTAATAAGAGCCCGCGATAGTCCCGATAAGAACCACTGATCTACTGGACGCTACTGACAAACAGTCTCACATACCCACATTGACAGAGCCTGAGACTCAAATCAACTCAGAGGTGAGATGCCGGTGAACTGTAAAGGCGAGCGCTTTAGACCATTCGGCCACCCTTGTCACCTGTTTGGAGCTGTTTAAAAGCATTAATTGAGTGTTTCAGAAATGCTTAGTGCCAACCAGTGAAAGGTTAGCAGCAGCTGCATACACATGTGCAAAGTCTGATTGGTCTACAGTGTATACCATAGAAGCTAATATTTATGCTAAACAAGGTACAATTTATTGCAGCTGTCCTTCTGATATACTCCTTCTAATACTAGGTCATATATATATATATATATATATATATATATATATATATATATATATATATCGACAAATACAATTAGAGTTGGTGGCTGTGTTGATATTTGATATTCAAGGTAACCCCCCACCTCGGAATAACTGTCATACATCATTGTCCTTAAAGTCTTTTCGGTTCTAAACGTGTACTTTTTATTCCCATAGAAACCAAAACGAGTGTATAATTAATTTCGAAACATCTACAATTATGATGCCAAGGTTTGCATGCAAATTGATGTGTGAATTTCTTGCTCGTGACTCTGAGTCTGTTAGCTAAGAATTTGTTCATCCCTTTCTTGAGGAAGACAAACGTGGGATTAACAGTTCTGTGGGGCTCTGTCTATGTCTTCCCGTGGACTGTATGCATGGAGCAGATAATTTTGCATTACTTGATTTTTCTGCCAGTTTTCAATTGAAAATTACCATGCAATGCGTCAAACGGACTGACAAATTTATCTAGGATCGAATTTGTTTTACCTTCAATTAGGTACAAATGAGATAGTCTCGGCTTACAAATGGCTTGCAACGTCCGCGTTTGAAGAAATCAAAGTACCAGATTATTTTATCTCCCCGTCACAAGGGGCTTATTACGGAAATCTCGTGACTGTTTGATAAACCCACATGAAAATTGCAATCGAGCGTGGATGCAATAATTATTTATATTTGGTGAATCGAGATTACTTTGTATCCGCTATCGATGGAACTGAACGTTGAAGTTAATATTTCAGTTTAAGCCTCCTACACGTTACTTCAAATAAAATCGCAGTGATGTTGATGGATCAACCTTCTTTTAAATTTAATTATTAAGTTTCTTTTATAGAAGGATACAGTTTTACATTGAATGATATTTGTTTTAACATTCTTGCATGATAATGTATCTTATTTAAAGAAAAGCCGTTGTTCTTTGCTGTTTGCTGTTTGGGGTTTAAGACCATTTGTCAGCGCAAGGTAGGCTATGTACATGGCGGTCAGTATAATTTGTGGAAGAACAACCAGGTAAAACTTAGGGAGGAACAACAGACACACGGGAAGTTACACAGTTTTATATGCTATAGTCATTCATTCCAAAAGCTCTAGCTTCCTTCCGGAAGTGTATGACGTGCTGTAATGCTACTTTAATGTTAACGGCTGGTTCAAAGGGGGAGTAACTCAAGACATATGACTTAGAATTCAAATTTTTAATTATATCGGAGTCAGATGTGTTCATTATTCGGCAATACATGCCTTGTTTACTGTTTACTGCCTCAAGAATTAAAACGGTTGTCATTTAATATTCAAACAGCCAAACTAAATATATTACAAGAACACACCGACAATAAATAATATGTATGTGTCGTTTATGATATGCAATTTAAGAAAAGCATAGACGTGTACCTGTCAACTTCGCTAGAGAAAACCATAAACAAGAAATCATCGACATAACTGTTGCAAATTATTGTAAGTTTGTACTCCCTTCAGAGACGGCATATTAGTCTTCGTAGATTGATATCATACAATATTTCGCAAGATTTTCTCTGCAATAAATATTTAAATCAACATCGAATATCACAATTAACTACGATATGATGACTCATAGTTTCCATAGTTATTGAATTTGATGACAGCTTAAACTTCTTAATTTAATCAGGAAACCACAGACTACTGTTGCCGCGAATAAAATTCTTTTAGAAATATGAAAAACATGAAAATACTATAAAAATGGAATATGTTGTGATAATAAATGTTTCTTATGTGCCATATTCATACTAGATTGGATACCACTAGTATATTGTATTGCAAATGACATGGGGTCGAAGGTTTACGACTCACACCTATCAAAGCTGAACTCGAGAAACTTTCATCTATTTATAGCGCTTGATATAATTAAAATTTAAAATAAAAATAAAATCGTTCTTTATATTTGGCACATTGAATTTATTACTTTTGTTTGTTTTAATATAAAATAGTATGATTTTACTCAGTATAAGTAATACATGTGCATTATAAAAGAGAAAATTTCCGGCACGTGCTGTGCAATACTCTATTGCGAATATAGTGTTATTGGTTTTAAAATATAATTACAATAAATTCTTCTTTTTTTAAAAACCAAACAAACAAAACAAAACAAAAATATAAAAACACTTTTTCAATTTTTCTCTTAAACTGAATAATTTTCCATAAACACAGTAATCAACAAAATATTACTGATTTTAGTTAATGACGTGTACGTAAACCGACCAGTTGATCAAGAAATGAACTGTTATTAGTCCTGAAGGTGGAACTTAGTTGTCTATCCTTACCAAAGAAAGCAGAAGAAGCCCAATGCCCGTTGATGGATCATGTAGGTGCACAGATTGGTAAGCTTATTGGTCAAGTAACATGCTCAACAAGTGTTAAACCTCGGCTGTCACTGGGTGCGTCAGTTTGTTACTGAGGTTAACAAGCAAACTAGATTCCAGGAACGAACAACTTTCCTAGAAATCAGCTAAATTAAGAATTACCCTAGGTAAAAATTGCAACATTTTTAATTTAATTTTTAAAATATACCACAACATGTAGATACATAGTAAAAGTGTGGCAATACTTTATTGGTTGTGATAACAGTTCGCACACGGAAACTCATTTGTTGTCTTTTCAAACGGACGCCAATGACGTTGGATTAATAATGGGTTTCCTTGCCTTTGTGCAATTTCTCTCGGGAGTAAGAAACAGATATAGTCAGGCTTTCCTGCTAGGATTTAGATATGAATCAACTTCGAAAGTGCGTATATGTTGATCAATATTAATCTTTAATCCAGTTTGATGCATATAAGACTTTAGCACAAGCCAAATGGGAATATCTTTCAAATAGGTTTCCGATTCAGACAGATCAAGAATACAAATAGGCACCAGCATGCTTAGTCATCATTACGGGGGTGATACGATGCTGTTTAATATTTATTTTCAGTGAATGAAAAATTATTGGGGATTGTTCAGTGAATACATATATGACAAAGATAAAGTTTGTAAAGAAATAATTGGCTAAACGCATTTGTTAGGATAAAAAAGTTTGAAAAAGGTTACAGTATACCGATTTCTAATGTTTCTCTTTCAATAAATAGTTCTGACTGAGAGGAATTTTTCTTTTACATATTTGCAATGATGGCAGATTGGCAATTAAAATACAGTGGCTTTGGCTAACTCCCTGTGCGTGTGTTTTGCATAAGGCGCACAAAGACATCCTGGACTAGCGAGGATACTTGCTGATGGAGTTAATGAACTCCTTGCCCGACTAGGAGGCGGTACAAAACCAAACCATATAGGGCATTATTTCAAATTAATGAACTGGTTGTCCTTGACTTGCTGCATTACTCGAATAGTATAAGGTAAATATTAAGAACATACTATATCAAGAAGGAGAGAATTGGCGTAGTAAATGGAATCCAATGGGTTTTCTGGCTTAGATGAGTGTTTTATTCTGCTTGGCCTAACAAGCGAATTCTCGTGCACATGGAGTTTTTGCCTTCGACTTTGTTTCATCATTTCTGGGGAATGAATGCATCTTTGAGTGGATTGAGAAATGGGGGAGGGGTGCTGTTGGTCTACGGGGCTAGGCAATAGGTACCGTTCCTTGCATCTCGATTTGATTTTTGCTTGGAACGTGTTAAGACTCTGCCTTTTAAATATGTAACAGAAAGAAAGTGAAACCAGCAAATTAAGCACAACCAACAAGCAATTTATTTTTCTACAATATAAAATGAAAATTCAAAAGAACAATATTGTGAACTAAATTTTACCTAATTCTAAGTGTCCTGTCACAAGTCCATTTTATACCAGTTTCCGAATAATTCAAATCGTTTTGAATGTCCCGATATAACCCAGTCATGCAGTCCAGAATATCTTTGAATGAGTTCATAAAATTCAAACGCATTGTATTAAGCCAAAAGTCAACTAGCACTTTAATAATAATTCCAATAAATATTATAAATAAAGAATTCCTCTCGAATCATATCTGATATCAACAGCACAACTGTAAACTCTGATCACAAATGGACTCCCACAGGACTGACCTAAATTGGGAATGAATTATTTGTTCATCAAATCCCTATTTATTCACATTTTCTCTGGACCTCTGTCGTAAATGAAATTGAAGCAAACCAACGGAGACACACAGTCTCATTTAAACAAGACTGGCCTTAAACTCAAATGATATGTAAACATTCTGTCTACAACTTACAATCATGGGCAAAGTTTAAGTACACAATATAAAATTTAGTATCTATAACAAACGAATTATAAATGTCTTAATTGTTTGATTATATTGGTATCGATACATATGATTTCAGGACATCAAATAATAAGGATACATTGAGGGCAACTAATTTCCTGAATGCATTTTTGTGCGATTCTCCGTGATTCACAACATCTCTCTCTCTCTCTCTCTCTCTCTCTCTCTCTCTCTCTCTCTCTCTCTCTCTCTCTCTCAATCAATCAATCAATCATAGGCAAACATTTTCGTATAACATTTTTGCGATGCATTCTTAGCTCAGTAGAAATTGATGCCATTATAAAAATGTAAAATAAAATTTAAATTTTGACTTGCCTAGACGAAGTAAATGATAGTTATAGTGTGTCACCCTTGGCATCGGTGTTTACGTCATAACTATAATCTCCATGCAATTCATTCTTGCTGTGTCTTAGGTTCAACCCTGGTCAAAATGTTTCGTTTATTTTAGCTCATGATCACATGTTTTCTCCCTGCATATCCATGCAGTTATTTCTTAAATAACTAAACTCGGCTAATGTATGAATCTCAAATAGATCTACACTCTCGTGACAAAAGTAGGTATCTGTGACCTATATTTCCGACTTCACTGTCTTTAATCCAATCTTTTTTTAAAATTTATTTCTCAGCACAGTTCATCCAAGAACTATCAAACAAGAGATGGTATGCATCTCAATTAGTACCATACTCTTACAACAAATGAAGGTCACAGTAGCCTAGATTTCACATTTTACTGGCCAAAATTACATTTTGCCCAGCTCATTTTTATACACAGTGTATGCATACTGTTATACCTGCAGTCATAAAATTCCTGCGAAGATGCATCTTGATACACTCACAATAAAAGTGGAAAACAGGCACCCATATTTAATTCTTAATGACCATTGATAAGTTTCATGTTTTCAGTTGTTGTGCTTTTTTCTCTCAGGCGATGCTCATGCTAGAATGCTTAAAGATATTGATGTATTTTTCTTTATTAATACTAGAATCGTATAACAAATGGCCACTGTGACCTACATGTTTACCTATTTCCGTCTTAGGAAAAGTGTTTGTGATATTTTGGTGAGTTGAGAGCATCACATAAAATTTAGAATCATGAAACTTGTAGAGTGGATGCCTCCTGATGGGTAATAGATCCTCGTTGCTAAACTACGTTATCATGGCCTATATTTTATGATTCGCTAATAAGAGTTAATGTTTGTGCTTGATGTTCATGTTTCAGAAACTATCCATTCTAGATTCATGAAATTAACGATGATATTCATCTCTGTTCGTGCCACATACAAGAAAATGGATGATCAGGACGTATTTTTTTTTCATCGTTTATTGACGTTAAGATTTTATATTTAGCTCTTGATCACGTGAGTCGTTCCTACCTCTAAGATTGAACATTAGAAAGGATATGCATCATGGCAAGCTGTACATTTTTATTGCTTAAATAGGTGACAGTGACTATATTTCATGCTTCTTTGATTTTATCGAAAGTTTGCTTTGCGGTTATTTTCTCAGGTGCTGTTCATGTTAGAATTATGGTACTTGATAATTGGATGCCTCTCTCGTAGCACTATAAGCTTAAACTCAGCGATGGTCATTGTGGTCTTTCATTTTATGATATTTTAACATAGGTTAAGTATTTGTATTTAGCTCATGGCTACATATATCTTTCCACACTATATACACGAATTCAAAAGTAGGAATTGGCACCTTTATTTGGTAAGAAACTTTCTACATTATTTTCTGACATTTTATCTAGCACAGGTTACTTTCAGCAGATTAATCATGTAGTGTACACGGTAGCCTCAGTTGTAGTGGCTAGTCCTGGTAATTGCTGATGCATCAACTATACTTGTAATAGTTGTGAATCTGTGTGTCATCTCAAGGTTGCTCAAAGGCTGCAACTTCCATACATTCAAATCTCGCTTTTAAGGGTAGTCAATGATAATAGCGCCTGAAGCAAAGAAGTATTATGTGTGCTTGATATCGAGTATACTTCACAAAACGTCGGACTAAAAGAAGTTTTATAAGTGATCAACATCGAGTATATTTCACAAAGAAGTATGAGTGTCTCAAATATCACAAAGCGTCTGACGAATAGAAGCATTATAAGTGCTTCGCACTGAGGATATTTCACAAAGCATAACGATGTAGTTCTTATTGTCTTATTTAGTAGGTACATTGTAAATTTTCCATAATGTATGGCGAACACGGCCAGACTTACACCAGTCTCCGTCGTAAATGCTTTAATGATCTTAGTTGAATCATAGATATCATATTTATTTTGTGGATTTAATTTTGACGTAAAATATTTTGAGTGCACTATTTAGTGCAGTAGGAATGCATCATATAGATGTGGAATTTCCGAATGCAAATTACATCTTGAATAATTATGATACCACTATTTCCAGGTCATATTAAAATATGGACCGTAGTGCCACACCTAATTGTACGTTTTTATATGGACATTTGTGCCACACCTAACTGTATGTTACGAAATGAACACTAGTGCCACACGTAATTGTATGTTACGAAATGAACACTAGAGCCACACGTATTTGTCTTAGGTTCTACTTACGATTAATCTCAAAAACAAGTCTTCAAAACGAGATATTTTGGGAAATCCAGCCTAGCTTTGTAAATCAAACGAGTATGTCATCATAATAGTCTTTTTTCGTGTTTTACTGTATAAAAATTGAAGTTATTAGGTCTGTATCGACATAAGAGCTAACGATCATATCATCTAAATTACAAAGAAAGTGCTCAGAATATTCCAAAGTCATGGTTGTATAGAGACCTCAGTCAATAACTCAGAAATATGCTTTATTTCACATAGGATCAAACTACCACTATCACCTAATGGCCTAAGCTTCAGGGATCGACATAATAATTTGTATTTGCTCTATTGTTTTATAGATTCCGTCAAGTACAAGAGCAACCAGCAGCAGATATTGACCTTTACAAGGTCACAGAGACCGCTTTCAGATCATGTATCTACAACACATCAGATATCTACTTGCAAGCTGTGACGTCATCAGACTCAGATGAAGCGCATCCTAGCATCCGAGTCCATCACGGTTACAATTACTTCATTTGTAAGTCTACATTTGAACATTTACAAGTGCGCGCTTTTCAGAGATTGGGAAATAAAAGCACAATCACCACCGACAAAACCCATATCGTCATACACACATTACACATTATGTTGTATATCTCCTGTCAGTTGTAGGTTAGT